>QLOH01001153.1:0-107292 GCA_026901365.1 Sesbania bispinosa | reverse complement strand
TTTGATATTAGAAAAGAAAAATCTGAAAAAAATCAAAATAAAATAAAAAAAAAATTTTTTTTTTCAATTCAGAAAATAAAAAAAATCCGAAAATAATAAAATAATAAAATAAAAATTCAAAAAAAAATCTAATAAGTTGAAAAATAATTTAAAAGTAAATTGAAATCAGGAAAATTCTGAAAAAAAGATAAGGAAAAGAAAAGAAAAAAAACGTATACTTTGACCAGGTAGTTACTAAGTGGGATAAGATAAGGTTGCTGTAAAGGTGAGCAAAAAGGGGAAGTGGGAGTGGTTTCTGATATAGTGGATGAGGTAGTTACCTTTCAGCTAGGTATAAAAAGAATCAGACTACACTATCACAAGGGGGACGGTTACTGACTTAGAAAAATAGAAAAGAGTATACACGTAAAGGACTGGCACACAGAAAATCAGAGAACACAAAATTATTCACTCTGAAAAAAACTCACAGTCACAGACTCAAGAGAAATTCACGCAGAGAAGAGAAAGAAAAACAGAGAGAGAAGGAGAGGCACACATCTGAAAGAGAGCATTGAGGATTGCAAGTACAAGCAGGGAAAACAATTGATCTTACTTCAGGTTCATTCTTTTCTTTCTCTTATATTTACTTCAGTGTTTGTTGAAACATAAACTTGGTGCTTGATTCGGAATATTGATGAGTGGTTGTAAATGTGTGACAATAAATGAATGAAATCAATTGTGAAATACAGAGAAATTAACAGGATTTAACAATCTAATTTACAGTCCATTCACAGTCCAATTTACAGTAAAAAATAGAACAGGGATTAAGGAAAGTAGAAATCCAGGCCATAATCACTCTCCATATTCCCCCTATGAATTCTGAAATTTAACATGAATTTTGATTCTGAAAATAAACAAGGGAATAGGGTGAGAAATTTTAGAATTTGGAAGGTGTGATTAATGAAAAGAGAGATTAAGGAGAGGTAAATCATAGAGCTCACCATGGATGCGGAGCACTTCCTTCTCCACTTTCCAAACCACCGCACCACAGACGCGTCCGTCCGCCGGAGCTCCGCCGCGCATCGCCCACCGTCAGCCTCTGTTCAGCCAGCCGCACCGCTCCCCACCGCGAGACGCCCTTCGTCCGCCCTGCGCTGCCATACCATAGACAACAACTTCTTCCTCCTCCGCGCACGGCGGCCGCGTCCAGTCCTTGTCCGGTAGCCGCCAGCGGCCATGGCTGCAAAGGAGCCTCCTTCTTCTTCTTCCCCTTCTTTCCTCTCCCTTTCGCTTCCTCTCCCACTACGGCCTCCCTCTCTTCCCTTTCCCCTTTCTCTCCCTCGTTTTCTTCTTCTCTTTTTTCCTCACAGCCGTAACTCCCCCTGTTTCCTTTTTTTCCCCCTCTTCTTTTCTTTCCCTCTTTCTCTAGGGTTTATTCTATTGCAATCTGAAAGAATGTGTTGTGTGTGTAGAGAGTGAGTAGGGAACAGAGTATGTGACTCTTGAGTTTTTTTGTTATTTTCATTTTATTTAACTAATTCTATTTTGTTTGAATATGTGTGTTTATTTTAGTGTATTTTACTTTGTAAATATTTGATGTTTTCTTTGTCAAAATATTTAAGTTGTTTTTGTAAATATGTAAAACTTCAATAATAAAAATAAAAATAATAATATTAATGCAATAATTTTGTGATATTACGAATAGCATTTCTATCGTTAATATTATCCAAATTATATAGGACTATGGAGTATAGCCATTTGCTAACAAGATAGTCCTCGCAAATTGTAAATTATTTTGAAAATAAAAAAAATGTAATTTTAGTAAAAATAAACGTTAACGAGTAGCATTTCTACCGTTAACGGGACTATGAAGTATAACCATTGTTAACAAAATAGTCCCCACACTTAATAAATTTAAAAGATAATAATTTCTTTTTAAAAATAAAACAACGTTAAGACTAGCATTTCTAGCAATAACGTTGTCTTTCAAAAATAAAAAGAAACTATTTTTTTATTCAATTTAAAAATAATTTTTGCTAATAAAATCACTCAGTGATCAACTAATGTTAAATGAATAGCAATTCATTCATTTAATATTATTTGAATCAGAAGGGTTCATTGTATAGCCATTTGCTAACAGAAACCCTTCAAGAGTGAATTCTTTTTAAATCAACTCTTTAAAAATAAAGCGAATAAAAATCTTTTCAAAAAATATTATCAAAATCCAAACTCCTAATCAATCAACAAATCAATCATTCAGAACTACGTGGCTTTGATTTCCCCATTACAGCTGGGGATACGTAGGAGCGGGAACCGGCCCCGTCAAGCCCAAATAAATATTTTTCTAAATTTTCTCATAATCAAAAAATAAAGAAATGTAAATAGATTTTTAAATAAAAATAAAAAGATTTTTTTAAGGGGAAAAATAAATATTTTTTCATAAGTTAATAAATTTGCCACAATTAATTAGAGGTAACCGTCTTAGGACGGATGTCGTAGGGTGCTAATATCTTCCCTACACATAACCGACTCCCCGAATCCAAATCTGGTTTCGAAGACCATTTTTTTTTAAAGGGTTTTTTTTTATATTTTCCCTCCAAAATAAATATTGGTGGCGACTCCATTGAAAATGATTTTTCAATACTTTTTTTTCTTTCGTTTCGTCGTCCCGTCGTGACCCTGGTTTCGACAGATGGCGACTCCACTGGGGACATTTTGAGAGTCAAGCCTAACATGATTAATTGCGCAAATTTGTTAACTTTTGTCTTTATTTTTTCCCTCTTGTTTTTTTTCTTCATTTTCATTTTGCTTTTTGTATGTGTTATTATGAATATTCTTATCCATGTTTTGTAAATATTTTCTTGTACATTATCTTGTATGTCTGTAATATATTCTGCTTCAACCTTAGGGTAGAAGACTTTATCTCTGTATATACTTGTGTTTTGTTTGATTTATTTCAGATGGGGCGTAGTCTTTAGGACTACAGGTGGGTATGCTCCTCACACACACTTCACGGTCACTTACCTCATACACATTTTGGGCTCTATACCCGAGCCTGTGCGAACCAAGGATTAGGAGATGTTTTAACAATTGTCAATTGAGGGGCTTTTTGCTCACTTGGCAATGGTTGATTCATCACTTAGATTGTTACCGATTTCATCGGTTAGCCATAATTGAGATGGGTTCCTCCATACTTGTGGCTAATTTATGGACCGGGTCCTTTTCTATGTGATTAGGGCAATCTGGGAACCGTTACCCATAGAAGTCTAGACCCTTCCTTGAAAATTGTGCACATTAAATGAGCTTAGTGGCCACCAAAGTTAGAGTCATGACTTTAGGGATACCTTGCCATTGGGTTTTACCTAACTTAGGACACATGGGGAGCGTACTTCTTCCTTTCTCCTTCACCTTTAATGAACACTTAGCAATAAGCATCATGCATGCATGGAATAAAAAATAAAAATAAAATAAGAGATAAAAAAATATAATAAAAATAAAAATGAAAAAATCATCTTGCACCATAAGCATCATCTTGCACCACATACTTTCAATAAAAAAAAACTTTTTTTAAGCATCATCTTGCATCACATCCTTTTAATAAAAATAAAATGAAAAATAAAAAAATCTTATCTTAAGCGCCATCTTATGCTTTAATAAAATCATGCATCGCATCCTAGGCCATAACACCATGCATTTTCTTTATCATTTTTTTTCTCTCTTTCTAATTAATGTTCTTTCTTTTACTTTTTTTAAGACTTTAATCTTGTGGTGGAAAATTTCAATAGAGCTCAATGGAGGAGGTTCAAGTTAACACTAGCCAAGTAACAGAGTGTAATGCAACATAACCAAGAAGGAACATCAGAATTGTAGTGGTTGGAAATGAGTTTGAGAAGATTGATGAGCTTAGCAGATTGATGAGCAAGGAAGATAGGGATGCCTTCAACAGAAGATACGGGCGGATTTAAGACCTTTTGGCCATCAAGGTAAAGACAAAGTCATTGAGTGCCTTGGCACAATTTTGGAATATTGATCTCAGATGCTTCGAGCTACCAAACCTCGATATGGTACCAACTATTGAAGAGTACGGCTTGATGGTAAGGTTGCCGGTCAAGGAAAAAGATGTGGTATACCAATATAAAGGGCGATACGTTGATGAAAATAAGATAGCCAAACTCATAGGCTTGCTCCCCAACCAGCTGAAGTTTGAAATGAGGGGATCAATACTGGGGCTAAGGAGAACCTTTTTGGAAGACCATCTAAAAGTATTAGCTGAGCAAGGGCACTGGAAACTTTTCAAGATAACGTTGGCATTGACCATCTATGGATTGATTCTCTTTCCCTTTACATCAGATATGGTAGATCAGGCCGCCATAGATGTTTTCTTTCAGTTTGAAGAGAATGGAGCCAACCCCATCCCGGCTATCCTCGCCGACACTTTCCTTTCTATGATGGTATGCCATCAAAAGAAAGGAGGGTCTTTGAGATGTTGTTCCCACATGTTATATGTTTGGTGCATGACTCATCTATATGCACGACACACGATGGGCCCATCCCCTGATCCTCTGTGGGATTTTGACAGTGTTCCAATGAAAGATTTTGATGCAAGAGGGTGGAATGAGGAATTTTCTCATACTAAAGACAACCAGATCACATGGGTCTGTCCGTGGTATCACTTTGAAGGTGTCATATTTAGTTGCGGGAATTTGCCAAACATTCCATTGATGGGACCCAGGGGTTGTGTGGCCTACACGCCATCTATTGTTCTCAGACAACTCAAATGCACACAAATCAAGCCTGTAGAAGAGCCTTTGGGAGGAGCGAGCTTCCTATATGGTACAGATGATGTCGGCTTGCTAATTGAAGAGATAAAATCTGCTTGGGAAGATATCAAATGGAAAGGGGAGAAAGAATTAGGGAAAACCCGTGTAATTGCTTCTCCAGAATACAAAAGTGGAGGAAGGCAGGAGGAGTCCCACCACCTACCCCAATGGAAGCCGTACACAACGAGGCCTCACCTGTAACACTTAGTCAAATCATCACAACCATGACCTCTGAGGCAGAAAGGATGAAGGCACAAAATGACATTCATGGAAGAAAAAAAAAGCAGATGTTGCAGACCTGCGAATAACAATCCTAGAGGCACAATGTCGAAGGAAAGACAAAGAGATAAAAGATTTGTAGAATGATTGTGAAAAGGCTTGTGCAGATGCAGATCATGCGAGAAATGCAAAAGGCCAAGAAGGGGAAAAGAAAGAGAAGAAGATAACACCTCAGCTGAAATGAAAAAGATGCAAGATCATTAGAGCTAATGGAAAAGGGGGTGGCCAAATATCTAGAAGAAAAAGAGGAATTAGAAAGAAAAACGCAGAGAAAGAGAAAGAGCTACAGAAAGCTTATCTCGAAGCAAAAGCAATGAAAATCTAGCCAGAGACTACTCCAATGCATTAATAAGGGCAGGTCGGAAATTAGAGCATGCTAAGAAGCTGAAGCTGGAGCAAGACCAATTGCAATCTCAAGTGGAGAAATTAAAGCGGGTGGAAGAAGAGAAGAATGGATGGGAGCTACTAGCCGGATACCAGCAAAACAGGAAAAGGGAATGGATAAGAACATGTGAAGACATGGCTGACTGTGTACAGACTCAAGCAACAAATCTGGCAAACCATGTTCATGTTGCAGTTGAAGAGGTCAACTCAAATCCAGAAATCAAACTGCCTTGGAAGACTTTCAGACTCATGAAGTTTTGTCAAGATGTAGTTAGGAGTTTGGTCCGCCAGTGACCTGTGATGTAATTAATTATGTTTCTCTGGATGGTGGTTGTTTCTGCTTGTTATTGAATAAAGTGAAGAACCCTATCTTGTTCTACTACATTGTGAAGCGATTCAATTAAACTGTTGCGCGTTGCATTGCTAGTGTTAAAGACATCTTTAAATGAGGGGCATATACCCTCATTCGTTGATTGTCAACCATTTTTAATCTAAGAGGGATATACCTCTAGCTTTAAAACTGGGGGAACCTCTCGACCATTGAGCACTCAAAAATTTCTCCACAACCGATAACAAAGTTTTGTAAAAATTTTGTATTCTAAAAAGGTTTTGTTTACAGGAAAAATTATTAACCAACCAAGCAAGGTGTATCACCGGCATCCCTACAGGACCCGGTATCAAGTCAGGATGATGGAAGATCTCACACTGGAAAATGAAGAGCTGAAAAAGGAGATCAAGCAAATGAGGGAGGAGATGGACAAAATGAGTGAGTCCATGCGGATAATGGAAAAGCATAACGCAGAAGGGACCTCTACAGTGAAGCAAATGACTCAGATGTTCGAAGCAATGCAAAAGAGTGCAGAAAAAAGATCTATGGTGGATACTACTGAAACAGCAGCTACACCTGATTATCCACCTGGTTTACCCAAGGGTTGATGCCGGTAACAGTGCACTTGAACAAGCCCGTACAACAAGTAGATCCTCCAGAAGTCCAATGGCCTCTGTATGGCCTTCCCCCCAACTATACACCACCAATTGCCAATAACGCATCGAATCAAACTGCTAAACTACAAGGATCAGATGCGAAGGTAGCGGATTCTCAAATCACCCCACCACAGGGTTCGACAACAAATGTTGTGGGAGTTACAACTACACCCAGTGCACAACAAGTCTTTAATTCTGCGACTCCAAGTTCTCAAGAGAAGGGTTCAGCTGCAGCAGTCCTTGGAGTTACACCTGCACAGAACGTACAATGGTTTCCTTGGCAGCAAGCCACCAATTTTGGCATGCCGAATCAGTCTATGGTCTTTGGTGCTGCTACGGGTGAAGGCAAAAGTATAGAGGAAACACAACTGCGGCTGTTGGAAGAGAGGCTAAAGGTGGTGGAAGGCAATAATTATGACATCGGAGATGCAGCAGATCTATGCTTAGTACCAGATGTGGTCATCCCACCAAAATTCAAAATGCCAGACTTTGACAAATACAAGGGCACCACCTGCCCGAAAAGTCATTTGACCATGTATTGCAGAAAGATGGCCTCTTATGCCCATGATGATAAGCTGCTCATCCATTGTTTACAAGATAGCTTGACTGGAGCTGCATTGAGTTGGTATGTGCACCTGGAGCGAGCTCGTGTTCGGTGTTGGAAAGACTTGGCTGATGCTTTCCTTAAGCAATATAGATACAATATGGAAGTGGCGCCGGATAGATTGCAGCTACAAGCAATGTCCAAGAAGAGTGATGAGACCTTCAAGGAATACGCCCAGAGGTGGCGTGAATTGGCAGCACAAGTGCAACCCCCTTTGTCTGATAGGGAAGTGGTGACCTTGTTCATCGATACTCTACGAGCTCCTTACTATGATAGAATGATTGGAAGCATGACATCGAGCTTCTCAGACCTTGTGATTATATGAGAAAGGGTAGAAAATGGTTTGAAGAGTGGGAAGATCGCCAGTGATACCCCTACAATGAATAATTCAAAGAAACCTGCATCTGGGCCACAAAGAAAAAGAGAAGGGGAGACAAATGCAGTAACCTACCAACCCTTTGGCGGGCCTAATTATAGACACCCTCACTTTCAACAAACCTTTCATGCCCCTTCACCTTACCCACAGGTCACAACCATCGCACAATCTCCCATCCGTCCATTTACACCTGTTACTCCTCAAGCCCCTATAAGACCTCCCCAGCAAGGCCGACCTTGGAACCCAAGCCCTAATCTTAACCAACCAAGACCAAAAAATAACCAAGACAGAAGACAAGTCCATTTTGATCCCATCCCCATGTCTTATACCGAATTACTTCCTATCTTGATCCAAAATTCATTGTTGGTCCCCGTCCCGATGCAACCAATTGAACCGTCGTTCCCTAGAGGGTATGATCCTAACGCTAAGTGTGATTATCACGCAGGAGCTATTGGTCATTCTACTGAGGCTTGCAGGGCACTTAAGTTTAAGGTGCAAAACTTAATAAATGCGGGTTGGTTGAATTTCAAAGAAAATAGCCCTAATGTGGGGAAGAATCCCCTACCAGCACATGGAGGTCCATCAATTAACGCTGTTGAAGAAGGGAAACAGCACATGAGAAGGAGAGTGGATGATGTGAAAACCCCATTGAGGTTTATTTTCAAGGAGTTGTGCAAAGCAGGTTTGATTAATAGTGACATCGCTGGTGATGGCATGTGTGGGCTGCACTTAGATACAAATCACACTATAGAAGACCGTGAAGAGTTCAAACGAATGTTACAAGACATGATGGACAGAAAGTTGGTGCAAATAGGTTGTGATGAAAATATAGTTGATGTATCTGTAATCGACTATTCAACCTCAACTCCCCCAAAACCCTTGGTCATCCACTATACCAGGGATGCAAGCAGTCAGAACCACCAATAGACCAATACCCATCACTATCCAAGTGCCAACATCATTTCCCTACAAGGATAATAAGACAGTACCATGGAGATATGATGTGGAAGTTCTCGTTGGAGACCGACAGGTAGGGGAAACTAATGTGGACACCCCCAATGTGACAAATATTGCGGGAGTTGGCGGAATGACTCGGAGTGGTCGTATCTATACACCTGACGAGTTCAGAACCACTCAATCAAGTGAGGTCGTAAAGGAGAAAGAGAAAGGAAAGGAGGTGACCAGTCAGAAGGAAATCACTGAGGAAACAAGGAAGGAAGTGTCGAAGCAGACTATCTCCGATGAGGAAGCTTGTGAGTTCTTGAAACTTATCAAGCAAAGTGAATACAGGGTGATCGACCAATTAAATCGAACCCCCGCCAGGATATCCTTGTTGTCCCTGATGATGCATTCAGAACCACATAGGAAGATCTTGTTGAATATACTGAAAGAAGCTCATGTGGTCCATAACATTTCTACCGAGCAGCTTGGGGGTATTATTGGTAACATTACTGCCAATAATCATCTCACATTTACAGAAGAGGAAATGCCAGCAGGTGGGGCAGATCACAATAAAGCCCTTCATATCTCAGTGAAGTATATGGATTGCATCTTGGCAAGGGTTTTGGTTGATAATGGGTCTTCGTTGAATGTGATGCCAAAGGAAACACTTGCAAAGCTACCATCTAATGGGTCGCAAATGAAACCAAGTTCCATGGTGGTTAGAGCCTTCGATGGCTCCCGGAGAGAGGTGATAGGGGAAATCAGTTTCCCTCTCCAAATCGGCCCTGTAACCTTTGACGTAGTATTTCAAGTAATGGACATCACACCAGCTTATAGTTGCCTCTTGGGAAGACCTTGGATCCACAGTGCAAAAGCCGGAACCTCCACCTTGCACCAGAAATTGAAGTTTATTGTTGATAACAAGTTGATCATCATTTCTGCTGAGGATGATTTGCTTATCAGCAAAACTTCCTCCACCCCCTACATCGAAGCTGCTGAAGAGGCTCTTGAGACTTCATTCCAAGCTCTCGAGATTGCCCATGCAACCTATGAGAAGCCTATTGCCGAATCCCAGTCATCAGATGCTTTAATGATGGTTGCGAGAGTCATGCTGCAGAACGGGTATCAGTACGGACGAGGGCTAGGAAGGTACGGGCATGGGGTGAGCCAGCTGCCCGATTTTATGGGAAAGCAAGACAAATTTGGCTTGGGTTACAAACCCTCAAATGCTGATGTGAAGATGTTTGTTGAAGAAAAGGAGGAAAAGAGGTTGGCCAGGCTAGGGGGAAGAGAGCCCAGAACTGGAGGGGTCCCTATCTGCGACATTAGAGAAAGCTTTATAAGTGTTGGATTCGAACGCTCAAACCTGATAGCTTCTGCAGAAGGGCATACTCAAGGAGATGTGAACAACAACTGGGTTCGTGTGGGTCCATCATATGCAAAGCTCCCCAACTGGGAAATTGTTGAGCTACCTGTGATTTTTAACTTCAAGTAATTTTTTTGTAATGCTGATCTTATGGCTCTGCCCAAGGCCTTAGGATTTCTTTTCAATAAGGGCTGACAATTGTTCCTTTTTCATTTATAATGAATAAAATGCATTTTGAATTTTCCAGTAAATATCTCTTTCTTCTTTACTTTCCTTCAAGCCTTTGTCTTTTGAATTATTGTTCATTTTATTCCTTTTCTTGCCCAAACAAAAAAAATATGCAGATCTGAAAGTAACACGCTTGAAAGTGATAATGCTTGTACCACATCAGTTAATTTTGATGATCCCATTAATCAAGCAGATGAGGAAAATGATAGTGATTCAGAACTTGACCCTGAGTTGCAAAGGCTGGTTGAACAAGAAACCAAGCAAATCCAACCTCATGAAGAACCAACTGAAGTAATAAATTTGGGGACGGAGGAGGAGAAAAGGAAGTTAAAATTGGAACTTTCATGAAAAGTGAGGAACGCCTCAAGTTGATAAAGTTGTTGAATGATTATCATGACATATTTGCATGGTCATATCAAGACATGCCGGGTCTTGATACATCCATAGTGGAGCATAGACTGCCACTGAAGCCTGAATGTCCACCAGTCAAACAGAAGCTAAGACGGATGAGACCAGAAATGTCTCTAAAAATCAGAGAAGAAGTCAAGAAGCAGCTCGACGCAGGCTTCCTTGTGGTCGCAAAGTACCCGGAATGGGTTGCCAATATAGTGCCAGTACCTAAGAAGGATGGAAGGGTTCGAATGTGTGTTGACTATCGAGACCTAAATAGGGCCAGTCCAAAAGATGATTTTCCATTTCCACATATTGATGTGTTGATAGACAATACAGCCCAACATTCATTCTTTTCTTTCATGGATGGTTTCTCGGGATACAACCAAATCAGAATGGCTGAAGAGGATCGAGAGAAAATGACATTCATCACTCCCTGAGGCACCTTCTGCTACAAAGTCATGCCTTTCGGGTTGAAAAATGCTGGGGCAACATATCAAAGAGGGATGGTGACTTTGTTCCATGATATGATGCATAAAGAGATTGAAGTTTATGTAGATGACATGATTACAAAGTCAAAGAATGAAGAAGAACATATAATTCATTTGCAGAAGTTATTTGAGCGGCTCAGAAAGTTCAAGCTCAGACTAAATCCAGCAAAATGCACATTTGGAGTGAAATCTGGTAAACTATTGGGATTCATGGTCAGCGAAAAAAGAATCGAGGTAGACCCTGGCAAGGTGCGAGCAATTCTTGAAATGCCACCACCTTGTACAGAGAAGGAGGTTCGAGGATTCCTGGGAAGGTTAAACTACATCTCTAGATTCATATCCCAGTTGACTGCTACATGCAAGCCAATCTTCAAGTTGCTGCATAAAATCCAACCCATGAAGTGGAATGAAGACTGTCAAGAAGCTTTTGAGAAAGTCAAACAATATCTGCAAAGTCCACCAGTTCTAGTGCCACCAGTGTCTGGAAGACCACTCATTATGTATTTGACCATACTTGATGAGTCTATGGGGTGTGTGTTAGGTCAACATGATGATTCCGGAAGGAAGGAGCATGCTATTTACTATCTGAGTAAAAAATTCACTGACTATGAAACAAGATATTCTTTGTTGGAGCAAACCTGCTGTGCATTGGCCTGGGCAGCCCGTCTTCTAAGGCAGTACATGCTAAGTCATACAACTTGGTTGGTATCTAAAATGGATCCGATCAAGTACATCTTTGAAAAGCCTGCACTCACCGGGAGGATTGCTCGATGGCAAGTTCTATTATCAGAATATGATATTGTGTATGTGACTCAGAAAGCAATTAAAGGTAGTGCTCTCGCTGATTACCTAGCGCACCAGCCAGTGGATGATTATCAGTCGATGCAGTGTGAATTCCCTGATGAAGACATAATGGCATTGTTTGATGAAGAAGAACCATCAGAAGAAGGCAAGTGGACCATGATGTTTGATGGTGCCTCTAATTTGTTGGTGCATGGAGTTGGGGCAATCTTAATTTCCCCAGAAAAACGGTATGTCCCAATCACAGCTAGGTTGTGTTTTGACTGCACGAACAATGTGGCAGAATATGAAGCATGCACCCTCGGACTCCAAGCAGCAATTGAGTCAAGAGTCAAGAACCTTGAAGTATATGGCGACTCAGCCTTGGTGATTCACCAGCTCAGAGGCGAGTGGGAAACTCGAGATGCCAAATTAATTCCTAATCAAACTCACATTAAGGAATTAATAAAGCAATTCGATGAAATCACTTTTGATCACATACCCCGAGAAGACAATCAGCTAGCAGATGCGTTGGCTACTCTGTCATCCATGTTTGCGTTGAGTAATGAAGAAGACATGCTACTCATAAAAATTCAGCATCGTGAACAACCAGCATACTGCCATTCTGTAGAAGAAGAATCAGATGGAAAACCTTGGTATCATGATATCAAGGAATATGTCAAAAATAGGGAATACCCTTCAAGTGCTTCAGAGAATGACAAGATGACGTTAAGGAGATTGGCAATGAGCTTCTTTCTAAATGGGGACGTGCTATATAAAAAGAACCATGACATGGTACTTCTTAGATGTGTAAATGCAGCTGAAGCAAAGAAAATCATCAGTGAAGTGCATGAAGGATCTTTTGGGACCCATACAAATGGGCATGCTATGGCAAAGAAAATCTTGAGGGCTAGTTATTATTGGCTGACCATGGAAAATGACTGCTTCAATCATGTGAAGAAATGCCATAAATGTCAAACATATGATGACGCTATCAATGCCCCACCAACATCTCTGAATGTCTTGTCATCACCCTGGCCATTCTCAATGTGGGGAATGGATGTCATTGGCCCAATTGAACCAAAGGCATCTAATGGACATCGCTTCATTCTGGTTACGATTGACTACTTAACCAAGTGGGTTAAAGCCACCTCATATGCCCATGTGACGCGCAGTGTGGTAGTAAAGTTCATCAAAAGAGAGTTGATATGTCGCTACGGTCTACCCAGTAAACTCATCACAGACAATGCGACCAATTTGAATAACAAGATGATGACAGAGTTGTGTGAAGACTTCAAGATTCAGCATCATAATTCTTCCCCATATCGCCCAAAGATGAACGGAGCAGTTGAAGCAGCAAACAAAAACATCAAGAAGATCATCCAGAAAATGGTTGTGACATATAGGGACTGGAATGAAATGCTTCCATTCGCTTTGCATGGATACCGTACTTCTGTCCGTACTTCAACTGGGGCAACGCCATTTTCATTGGTGTATGGGATGGAAGTAGTCCTTCCTATTGAAGTTGAGATCCCTTCCTTAAGAGTATTGATGGAAATTGAGTTGGAAGAAGCGGAGTGGGTAAAAGCTCATTTCGATCAATTGAACCTCATTGAAGAGAAAAGATTGAATGCAATATGTCATGGTCAGTTATACCAAAAAAGATTAAAAAGAGCATTTGAGAAGAAAGTGCGCCCGCGAGAATTTCAAGAAGGTGATTTGGTGCTCAAGAAGATCCTACCAGTTCAGAAGGATCACCTCGGTAAATGGTCGCCCAACTACGAAGGTCCCTACCTAGTAAAGAAGGCTTTTCTCTGGAGGAGCCCTGATCCTCACAAATATGGATGGAAGAGATCTCCAATATCCCGTAAATTCCGATGCTGTGAAGAAATATTATGCTTAGAAAAAAGAGAGAAAGAAAGAAAAAAGAAAAAAGAGAGAGCTCGCTAGGTTGAAAATCCGAAAGGACGACCTAGGCAAAAGTTAGAGCGACCCGCTGAGTTGAAAACTCGCAAGAGCAACTCAGGCAAAAGTTAGGGTCATGTGAAAGTGGTCTTGAGATCATCAACCGGGGCAAATGATATGTGGAGACCATTCATTGAGGCAAATGATGTACCAAGGTTATCAAGTGGCATGCCAGAATTACAGATCAGGGTCTACACTGGGGCAAATTCCTTCTTTTCAGAAGCTTATTAGTCGGGGGTCAAAGTTTACAACTTGTGGTACTTGCATTATCATCAGGAAAGCGTGATTCAAGTTGTCCAATACCTTCACCAGTCTAACCCTTTTACTTTATGTTGAGTTTGTGTACATAACACTTTTGTCCTTAAACAATAACCATTCTTGTAAATATTATCTCTTTCTTCAATAAATATTTCCCTTTCATTTACTGGTCAATTTCTCTTGCATTTTATAATCATAAATTAAAAAGGAATTAGTGTTAACATACAAATTTCAAAGCATTACAATTACTTTAATGGTTAAGGATCACAATGAACTTAACAAATTCTTTAGGGAAGATTTAAGGATGGAACCGTTTGCCTCATAGCAGCAGCTTCAGAATAATTCTCACTCACATCCAGATACTTGACCATCCAAAAAGGAAGAGCAAGTCATAAATGGGTCACTCATCTGCCTGACTCAGGATGTCTGATGCTATAGGGAACAGGGATACCCAAATTAACAAAAAAAAAAAAAAGAAAAATCATCACTTAGGTAATCTTGCATCATAACATTTTGCATCATTCATGCATTACATGGCATTGCATGTCTTGAACTTTTTAAGTCCGCAACTTTTTCTGTTTCAAAGCCCAGTATCGACCTGGCACCCCATTTACTTTTCTATCTCAAAGCCCAGTATCGGCCTAACACTCTTTTTTTTTATTTTCTGTCTCAAAGCCCAGTATCGGCCTGGCACCCCATTTACTTTTCTGTCTCAAAGCCGAGTATCGACCTGGCACCCTTTTTTTATTTTCTGTCTCAAAGCCCAGTATCGGCCTGGCACCCTTTTACTTTCCTGTTTCAAAGCCCAGTATCAGCCTGACACCCTTTTTACTTTTCTGTCTCAAAGCCCAGTATTGGCCTGGCACCCTTTTTTTTATTTTTTGTCTCAAAGCCCAGTATCGGCCTGGCACCCCATTTACTTTTCTGTCTCAAAGCCCAGAATCGGCCTGGCACCCTCATTTACTTTTCTGTCTCAAAGCCCAGTATCGGCCTGGCACCCTTTTTTATTTTTTGTCTCAAAGCCCAGTATCGGCCTGGCAACCCTTTTTACTTTTCTGTCTCAAAGCCCAGTATCGGCCTGACACCGCATTTACTTTTCTGTCTCAAAGCCCGGTATCGGCCCGACACCCTTTTTACTTTTCAGTCTCAAAGCCTGGTATCAGCCCGACACTCAATTATTCTCACAGCCCAGTATTGGTCCGGCATGCTGTTACCTTGTCAGTCAAGAGTTCAACATCTATTTGAAACTTTGTCCTTTCATCATCGCTTTGGATATTTCAGTCCATGGTCCTTGCACCTCATGTCAGCCCTCAGATAAAATTGATTAACTTCTTTACCTATTTCTTATTACTATAATCTAAGAAACGTTGTTACTTAGATTATTTAATAAGAAATATGTAAAGAGGGGCAACTGTGAATACCCAATTTTATCCGGGCTAAAATTAACTTTGTTTTAATTTGAATTTCAGTTGAATTTGATGTATAAATAAAATCTCAAAATAAAAAATTCAAAAAATATATAAATCTGAAAATAGTTTTAAAACTCAAAAATAAGTAGTCTAGAAATTCAAAAATAAATTTGATATTTAGAAAAGAAAAATCTGAAAAAAATCAAATAAAATAAAAAAAAATAATTTTTTTTCAATTCAGAAAATAAAAAAAATCCGAAAATAAAAAAATAATAAAATAAAAATTCAAAATAAAATATATAATAAGTTTAAAAATAATTTTAAAATTCAAATTGAAATCAGGAAAATCTGAAAAAAGATAAGGAAAAGAAAAGAAAAAAAAACGTATACTTTGACCAGGTAGTTACTAAGTGGGATAGAGATAAAGTTGCTGTAAAGGTGGAGCAAAAAGAGGAGAAGTGGGGAGTGGTTTTCTGATATAGTGGATGAGGTAGTTACCTTTCAACTAGGTATAAAAAGAATCAGACTACACTATCACAAGGGGGACGGTTACTTACTTAAAAAAATAGAAAAGAGTATACACAGTAAAGGACTTGGCACACAGAAAATCAGAGAACACAGAATTATTCACTCTGAAAAAACTCACAGTCACGGACTCAAGAGAAATTCACGCAGTAACAGAGAAAGAAAAACAGAGAGAGGAGGAGAGGCACACATCTGAAAGAGAGCATTGAGGATTGCAAGTCAAAGCAGGGAAAACAATTGGTCTTACTTCAGGTTCATTCTTTTCTTTCTCTTATATTTCCTTCAGTGTTTGAAACATAGCTTTTGTTTGCTTGATTCTTGAATATTGATGAGTGGTTGTATAAATGTGTGACATAAATGAATGAATCAATTGTGAAATACAGAGAAATTAACAGGATTTAACAATCTAATTTACAGTCCATTCACAGTCCAATTTACAGTAAAAAACAGAACAGGGATTAAAGGAAAGTAGAAATCCAGGACATAATCACTCTCCATATTCCCCCTATGAATTCTGAAATTTAACATGAATTTTGATTCTGAAAATAAACAAGGGAATAGGGTGAGAAGTTTTAGAATTTGGAAGGTGCGATTAATGAAAAGAGAGATTAAGGAGAGGTAAATCATAGAGCTCACCATGGCTGCGGAGCACTTCCTTCTCCACTTTCCAAACCGCCGCACACAGACGCGTCCATCCGCCGGAGCTCCACCGCGCATCGCCACCGTCAGCCTCTGTTCAGCCAGCCGCGCCGCTCCCCACCGTGAGACGCCCTCCGTCCGCCCTGCGCAGCCATACCAAAGACAACAGCTTCTTCCTCCTCCGCGCGCGGCGGCCGCGTCCAGTCCTCGTTCGGTAGCCGTGGCGGCCATGGCTGCAAAGGAGCCTCCTTCTTCTTCTTCTTCTTCTTCCCCTTCTTTCATCTCCCTTTCGCTTCCTCTCCCACTACGGCCTCCCTCTCTTCCCTTCCCCTTTCTCTCCCTCGTTTTCTTCTTTCTCTTTTTTCCTCACAGCCGTAACTCCCCCTGTTTCCTTTCTTCCCCCTCTTCTTTTCTTTCCCTCTTTCTCTAGGGTTTATTTCTATTGCAATCTGAAAGAATGTGCTGTGTGTGTAGAGAGTGAGTAGGGAACAGAGTATGTGACTCTTGAGTTTTTTTTGTTATTTTCATTTTATTTAACTAATTCTATTTTGTTTGAATATGTGTGTTTATTTTTAGTGTATTTTACTTTGTAAATATTTGATGTTTTCTTTGTCAAAATATTTAAGTTGTTTTTGTAAATATGTAAAACTTCAATAATAAAAATAAAAATAATAATATTAATGCAATAATTTGGTGTATTACGAATAGCATTTCTATCGTTAATATTATCCAAATTATATAGGACTATGGAGTATAGCCATTTGCTAACAAGATAGTCCTCGCAAATTGTAAATTATTTTGAAAATAAAAAAAAATGTAATTTTAATTAAAATAAAACATTAACGAGTAGCATTTCTACCGTTAACGGGACTATGAAGTATAACCATTTGTTAACAAAATAGTCCCCACACTTAATAAATTTTAAAAGATAATAATTTTTTTTTAAAAAAATAAAACAACGTTAAGACTAGCATTTCTAGCAATAACGTTGTCTTTCAAAAATAAAAAGAAACTATTTTTTTATTCAATTTAAAAATAATTTTTGCTAATAAAATCACTCAGTGATCAACTAATGTTAAATGAATAGCAATTCTATCATTTAATATTATTTGAATCAGAAGGGTTCATTGTATAGCCATTTGCTAACAGAAACCCTTCAAGAGTGAATTCTTTTTTAAATCAACTCTTTAAAAATAAAGCGAATAAAAATCTTTTCAAAAAATATTATCAAAATCCAAACTCCTAATCAATCAACAAATCAATCATTCAGAACTACGTGGCTTTGATTTCCCCATTGCAGCTGGGGATACGTAGGAGCGGGAACCGACCCCGTCAAGCCCAAATAAATATTTTTCTAAATTTTCCCATAATCAAAAAATAAAGAAATGTAAATAGATTTGTAAATAAAAATAAAAAGATTTTTTTTAAGGGGAAAAATAAATATTTTTCATAAGTTAATAAATTTGCACAATTAATTAGAGGTAACCGTCTTAGGACGGATGTCGTAGGGTGCTAATATCTTCCCTACACATAACCGACTCCCGAATCCAAATCTGGTTTCGAAGACCATTTTTTTTAAAGGGTTTTTCTGATATTTTCCCTCCAAAATAAATATTGGTGGCGACTCCATTGAAAACGATTTTTCAATACTTTTTTTCTTTCGTTTCGCCGTCCCGTCGTGACCCTGGTTTCGACACCAAGCTCTAAGAGCTTGTTTCAAACCATATAAGGCTTTGGTAAGTTTAAAAACATGGTTTGGATGTTTTTCATTTTCAAAACCAGGAGGTTGGTGCACAAACACTTCCTCATTGATGTAACCATTTAGAAAAGCACTTTTGACATCCATTTGGTATAATTTAAAATTTTTGTATGCAGCAAATGCAAGAAAAATTCTAATTTCTTCTAATCTAGCTACAGGTGCAAAAGTTTCATCAAAATCAATACCTTCTTGTTGGTTATAACCTTGAGCTACTAACCTTGCTTTGTTTCTGATCACATTACCTTCTTCATCCATTTTATTTTTGAAAACCCATTTAGTGCCAATTATGGAGTGATCTTCTAGAGGAGGAACAAGGGTCCAGACTTTGTTCTTCTCAAATTGATCAAGCTCTTCTTTCATGGCTTTAATCCAAGAGTCATCTTCTAGAGCTTCATTTATATTTTTTGGCTCAATTTGAGATAAGAAGGCTGAGCTATTTTCATTTCTTAATTGGGCTCTGGTTTTCACTCCTTCTGAAGTATTTCCTATGATTTGTTCATGAGGGTGATTAGTGATCAGCTTCCAGCTCTTAGGAAGATCCTCTTTTTGGGCACAAGTATCCTCTGCAGAACCTTCTGTAGGATTTCTTAGTTCTGCTGTATCTTCTAGAGAACTTTTACTGTCAGAAGATTTCTTCTGCAGTCGTTCTGCTTCATCATCTGATTCCTTTCTATACTTTTCTTGAAAAGAAAGGTTAGTATCATTGAAAACAACATTCATGCTTTCTTCTATGGTTTGATTCTTAATGTTATAGACTCTATATGCTTTTGATATGGTAGAGTACCCAAGAAAAATACCTTTTTCAGATTTTGCATCAAATTTCTCAAGATTTTCTTTGTTGTTTAAAATGTAACAATCACAACCAAAGACATGAAAGTGTGCAATATTGGGTTTTCTTCCTTTCCATATCTCATATGGGGTCTTATTCATAATGCTTCTGATTGAGACCCTGTTAAGTATATAGCATGCAGTAGATACAGCTTCAGCCCAAAAATATTTTTGAATTCCACTATCACTTAACATGGTCCTAGCCATCTATTGGAGAGTTCTATTTTTCCTTTCTACAACTCCATTTTGTTGTGGAGTCCTAGGACAGGAAAAATTATGTGAAATTCCATTTTCATCAAAGAAACTTTTAAAAGAGTGATTTTCAAATTCCCCTCCATGATCACTTCTTACAGAAGCTATCAATTGACTACTCTCATTTTGTATCTTCTTGGAGAAGATCTTGAAAGCATCAAAAGATTCATCTTTAGTTGTGAGAAATAAAACCCATGTGAATCTAGAGTAATCATCTACTATTACAAGGCCATACTTCTTTCCCCCTAGACTTGGTGTTTGAGTAGGACCAAATAGATCAATATGTAATAGTTCCAAAATTCTTTTGGTGGTGATTACATTTTTAGGATGAAACTTGATTTGGTATGTTTTCCTTTAACACATGCATCACATATTTTATCCTTTTCAAATTTAATTTTTGGTAAACCTTTAACTAGGTCTAACTTTGAAAGTTTTGAAATGCTTTTCATATTTAGGTGACCTACTTTCCTATGCCAGGTCCATTTATCATTTTCAAATGAAGCAAAACATGTATGATCAGATAGTTCTTCTAGGCATATGCTATATAAATTTTTGCTTCTAATTCCATAGAATAGAACCTTCTTAGTAGATGCTTCTCTAATTTCACAAAATGTTGGTTGGAACATAACTTCATAGCCACTGTCACAGAGTTGACTTATGCTAAGAAGATTATGTTTTAACCCTTTCACATAATACACATTATTAATTTGGGTAGAATTGTTCATACCTATCTTTTCAATACCTTTGATATGTGTCTTGTTGTTGTCTCCAAAGGTTATTGTTCCACCGTCCATTCTATGTAATTGGATGAATTTGTTTTTGTCCCCAGTCATATGTCTTGAGCATCCACTGTCCAAGAACCATTGCTCTTCCTTCTTGGGTGGTCTTGTTTGTTCCTACATTAGAAGATAGTAGAGATTTAGGTACCCAAATCTTCTTGGGTCCTGGGTGGTTAGTTACCTTTCTTCTGAAGCTCCTTTTTCTTTTGTAACAGTTGTGGAAGTTGTGTCCAAATCTGTTACACCAAGAACATTTGGGAGGTTGCCTTTTGGCAAGGATAAAAACAGTTTTGTGAATTTTTGTAAATGAATCTTGATTAAAGCCTAATCCACTTTTATCAGAATATTCTCTGCCATTTCCAATCAATTTATTTAGGTTATGTGTACTATTGACAAACTTACTTAAGTCAGTTTGCAGTTCATCAATTTTCTTCTGCAGAAGATAATTTTCTTTCTGTAGTGATGTAGTTTTTGTATCTTCTGCAGAGTTGTCTTTGATTAGTTTTACTTGTTCTGATAATTTAAAATGGGATTGTTGAAGACCATGATTGCTTTTGATTAACCTGTTATTATCTTCTTTCAATTTTTCATTTTCTTCTTTAGTTTTAATGAGTTGTTCTTTTAGAAGTGCACATTTTTGAGCTAGTGTGTGAGAATCAGATAATAAATTTTCAAATGAATCCTCTAGTTGTTTATATGCAGTTGGATTGTAAGTAATTACCTCATTATCTTCATCATCACTTCCATCCATGAGACATAAGTTTGCCGCTTCTTATCCAGAGTCTTCTTCTGAGGAACTATCTAAATCATCCCATGTAGCCATCATTGCCTTTTTCTTCTGGAAGGGTTTTGAGTCCCTTTTTAATTGGGGGCATTCTGATTTGAAGTGTCCTGGCTTATTGCACTCAAAGCAGATAATATGTGCTTTGGAGTTTTCTGGTTTTTGTCCTTCCTTCTTGAAGTTAAAGACCTTTTTACCTCTGCCCTTGTTTCTGATCAGTCTCTGAATTCTTTTGGAGATAAAAGCAAGCTCATCATCATTTTCAGATAATGTCTCATCTTCTTCAGAAGCATCTGCTTCTGTTGAGGTTGAACTATTCCTTCTGGAAGTACTAGCCTTTAGAGCAATGGACTTCCCTTTCCTTGGCAGTTCATCCATGAGTTCTTGCTCGTGGACCTTTAGTGATCCAAGTAACTCGTCCAGCTTTAGAACAGTAAGGCCTTTGGCTTCTTGGATTGCTGTCACCTTAGGTCTCCAAATTCTTGGAAGATTTCTAAGGATTTTTCTTACTTGTTCTTGATTTGAGTAGCCTTTTCCAAGAGATTTTAAATCATTTATGATGATTGTAAATCTGCTGAACATTTCATCTATAGATTCATGTTCAGCCATGTTAAACATTTATTGATGAATCAAAATATTGATTTTTGATTCTTTGACTTGATCAGTTCCTTCATGTGCAATTTTGAGTGTGTCCCATATCTCCTTTGCTGTTGAACAACCAGCAACTTTGTCGTATTCTCCTCTACTCAGGGCACAGAAAAGAATGAATTTGGCTTTAGAGTTCAGAAGATATCTCTGTTTATCTTCTGAAGTCCATTCTTCTCTTGGTTTGGGTTGAGGAGCTTCTTCTTGAACTCTTGATTCTCCTTCTTTAGGCTGAACTGGAATTCTTGTTCTTCAGACCATTGGAATGAAATTTCCTTTTTCAATAATATCCCAAAGATCAATGTCTTGGGATTCTATAAATAGTTTCATTCTATCCTTCCAGTAGTAGTAGTCTTTTCCATCAAATGTTGGTGGTCTATTTGTGGAGGAACCTTCTGGGATGAACATTGCAGCTCCATGATTGGTCATTTCCCTTGATCTTTTCCTCTCTTTTGGTTAAGTAAGTTCAACCCTAGAGGCAAGCTCTAGTACCAATTGAAGTTGAAGTTTTAATCACAAGAAGGGGGTTGAATTGTGATTAAATAAAATTTTCTGCAATTTCTTTCAATACTTTGTCTGCTCAAATTGATTTTGGCTTAGTATTGAAAGACAAGCTTCCAAAAGATAGATGTTAGTTCAGATGAAATATGCAAAAGATGAAATTCCTTTATGGAATCTTAATGAGTATCACTTACTTAGTTATTAATTAGTTTTTCAAAATAAGTTTAAGCATATGCAAATAATAAAGGAGAGAAGGGAAGAGAAGATTGTACACAAGGATTTTATACCGGTTCACCTCTTCCAACCTGAGGCTACATCCAGTCCCTACACCTGTAGGATTTTCTCACTTAATAATCAAATTACAACTTTCTTGGGTAACCTTACCACTAGTATTCTTTCTCCGCCTCTTCAGGCTTAACTCAACTTTACTCACACAATTTTTAAACTGAATACTCACTGCAGAACCTTCTGCAGAAGATTCAGTCACCCAGAATTCTGTAGACTTCTGCAGATTTTGTTTCTCAACTGAGATCACCTGATCTCAGCAAACCTCACTGTAAAATCTTTCTCTTCACTGGTCACAAGAGGAATATGCACCTTCAAACTCCTTTTGAGACTCACAGCTGTAGCTATGGAGTTGTCCCTTTCATGCTGCAAAGACAGCTGTCACCTTTGACCAAGTATATCTTCTAAAGATGCATCTTCTGCAAAACAGTTTCCTTGTTTCTTCTGCAAACATTTCATCTGGGACATCCCTCAATATTTTTCTGACTTAGTATGAATTATTTTAAATATTTTTGGCCCAAGCATTGTCTCCAAGATGTTTAAAATAAATGTTACTGACTTTTGTATCTTCTTCAGACAATCTGTCACTGTTTCTTCTATAGAAATTTATACAATTGTTTCTTCTGCAGAGTTCCTTTCTTCTTCTGCAGCCTTTTGTCAAACTTCATATGATTATTCAGAACTTGGTTTCTCTTGATTGTAATTTATTGAAGCTTTAGAAATTCATGATTTCTTTTCAAGGAGTTTCTTCTTGAATTTTCAAAAGTGAATATTCCTTTTTAATAAGGAATCCTTCTTCTGCTCCATCTTCATTGTTTGATCTACAAAGAATTCTTTTTATTAATTTTCTCAATAGCTGTCTTGCTTTCTTTTATTAAGATATTCTTCATATCACTGTTGAAGTTATCTTCTAGAATGTGTTTCTATCTTATGGAGCTGAATAGTATCTTCTGCAAAGTCCTATCTGTATCTTCTTGACATTCACTCAAGTAAAATCATTAGTTCTTAATACTCAGAATTATTCCCAGTAAATTTTGATTGGTTGTCATAATTAAAACCACTTAAGGGGATTCTTGGACCTTACAGATCTCATAGGCTTGCAATATTTCATGTTGATATTCTTAAGAATTTCTTTTGTATATTTCTCTTGATGGATCCATATGCAATTTGCCTCTTGATTGATTTGAAGTCCAAGAAAGAATTTGAGCTCTCCCACCATGCTCATCTGAAATTCTGACTACATAAGCTTAATTAGAAAATTCCTTGCACAAAGAAGGATTAGTTGAACCAAATATAATGTCATCAACATATATCTAGACAAGAATGGAGTTTGTGTCAGAATGTATCTAAAGAGAGTTGTGTCTACCTTTCCTCTTTCAAAACCAATTTTATAAGAAAATTGCCCAGTCTTTCATACCAAGCTCTTGGGGCTTTTTTCAGACCATAAAGAGCTTTCTTAAGTTTAAAAACATGTTCAGGAAAGGTAATATCTTCAAAACCAAGGAGTTGTCTGACAAATACTTCTTCTTCAATGATTCCATTTAGGAATGCACTTTTCACATTCATTTGATATAGTTTGATGTCATTTTGAGCAGCATAAGATAATAAAAATTCTAATTGCTTCTAACCTGGCAACTAGTGCAAAGGTTTCAGTGAAGTCAATACCTTCCCAGTGGTTTTACCCTTGAGCCACCGGTCTAGCCTTGTTTCTCACAACCTTTCTATCTTCATTCAACTTGTTTCTAAACACCCATTTGGTTCCAATAATGGATTTCCCATGAGGTTTAGAAACTAAAGTCCAGACATCACTCCTAGCAAATTGATTTAACTCCCCTTGCATGGCTAGGATCAACCCTTCATCATCCAGAGTTTCATCAATATTCTTTGGCTCAACTTCAGACAACAGAGCAAGATTGTTGACATCTTTCTGTCTTGACCTTGTTCTAAGGCCCTCTGAAGTTCCCCTAATGATTTGCTCTTTAGGATGATGAATTTCTTGCCTTTAGTGTTTAGGGCCATGGAAATTTTCTTATTGACGTCTTCTCCCAGGTCCAACTCATGGACCTTAAGAGATACCAAAAGTTCTTCGATCTTCAGGGTGTTAAGATCTTTAGCTTCCTAAATAGTAGTAACTTTGGGTCTCCATTGTTTAGGTAAACTCCTCAGAATCTTCCTATTGTGGTCCCCACAATCATAAGTTTTGTCCACAGACTAAATTCAATTGGTAATAGTTTGGAATCTTCCAAACATCTGGTCCACTGACTCATTCTCTTGTCTTGAGCATCTCATACTTATGAACAAGCATGTTGATTTTGGACTGCTTGACATTGTTAGTCCCCTTAGTAGAATTGCATCCATGAACCTTCTCATACTCTGGTTTGCTTAAAGCCTAAACCAAGTAGAGCTTTGTTTTGGCATTGAGTTGGACTCTTTCCTTCTGGTCTGTCATCCATTCTAACTTGGGAATGAGTTGATTTTAACGTTTAGGCATAAAGTCACGATCTGTGACTATCTCCCACAAATCAATGTTGTTGGACTCTATAAACAGCTTCGTCATGTCCTTTAAGTAATGGTAATCCTCACCATTAAATGCTAAAGGACTGGCGACATAAGCTCCTTCTGAGATGTAGTGGCTGTTACCGGTTGATGATTCCATCTTATTAGGATTTTTTCCTCTTCAGTTGTAAAGGTGCTCAATGTAACATCTTGAAATTAGGGCCTAGAAAATATAGTGAAAGCCTGAGGCTGTGAATCCAGCCAAGAGAGGAAGATTAGAGGTAGAAAGAGAAATTGGGCGTTAGAATGTGAATTTAGACAAGAATTAGGTAAGTAAACCAAGAGTCTTGAGTTTTAAGATATTTTGGGAGAATAACCAAGTGTTAAGTCAAACAACTGTAGGCTAAATTTAGAAGAAATCACACATGAGATAGAGGGAGTTATAATGGTATAAGAATGAGAAGAGGAGGGTAAATGAAGAATAGCCAAGTTGGGAAGGTATGTTATAAAAAAGGACTAGGAAGAGGTTAACATCCCAAGTTTTAATCATTATGTGTGTTAAAATAGCAATGAAATAGATTTTGAGAGGAAAGGAATTGATTTGGTAATGTTTGGGTGTTAAGGGGCTGGTTATGCAGCAAATCAGAAAAATGGCATTCTGGTATGCTCTCTCAAGCGAGCCAGGGCTCGCTCAAGCGAGCAAGGAAGTGAAATTTAGGGGTTTTGACAGAGAGTTTGTTCGCTCAAGCGAGCGAACACATTTTTTTTTTCAGAAAGCCCAACTCAAAGAGTTTGCTCGCTCGAGCGAGCAAACACGTTTCCAGTTTTTAAAAACGCACAGAAACCCTAACCCCTCATATTTCTTCCCCCATCCTTAGTTCTAGAGAGAGGGAAATTCTAGAGAGAGAAACGATGCTTGGAACTAGGAGGAAGCTTGGGAAGTCAAGGATCCACCCATCCAACCTTCTTTAACCTCCTTCCCCTTCTCCATTTGAGCTCTTGAGGTGAGTATAGTTCACACACCTCCACTCATTCATGCTTGAACTCCTTCCTTGAACCCTATCTATTTCTTCCCCCCTCCTCTTACTCTGTATGTGTGTGATTGGTTGATTGATTTCCATGATTTCAATGTATGAGTGTTTGATTAGAGATATGGATTTAAGGTATGTTATGTTTAGTGTTTCACCCATCCCCTTTTATTATTGTCTTATAGTTTATGATTTATGCTCGGAGAACATGTTATTATTGATTGTGGGGATTGGGTTATGAGATTCATATGATGGGGTTCCATTACACTTAAGAGAATATTTAGATCTAGCATGACTCATGTACTATATGTTATGTGTGTGTTCATAGCATTAAGGCCTTTGGCCCAGTTAAATGGAAAATGAATTTGAGCCTCGGCTCCCAGATAAAAATTAGTTTGGCTTTGGCCCTAGAAAATGGCTTCGGCCCCAGATTTTGGCTTCAGCCCTAGATTTTGGCTTTGGCCCCAAATCACCTTAATTAAACAAGATTGGACTTTGGTCCCCAGAGTAATTGGACTTCGGTCCCCAGAGTAATTTGGCTTAGTCTGAGCTCAGGTCTAACCCTAGAGAGAGTGAAAAGACCCCAACTGCCGGGTAATGCAGATCATGCATAGCATATGGAAAAATTGAATGACAATCACATTTGAGAAATTGCACTCGTAGAAAAGGAACTAGAGAATGTCTTACCATCTTTAAGTTGCTTTAGTGTTAAATTAGTTGCTTATTGAGAGATGTAGAAATTATATAACTTCATTTTCTAGATGAGCATATATATCACTAAAAACATTTGACTTAGTAAGGACGATTTCAACTAATTCCCAATGAATATTGATAAATAACCAACTTAGAACAAAGCATTTCTATGTTCATATTTAATCATAAAGAAGCGAATGCAATAGTGAGAATTCAATTTGCTCAATTTGGAACATCATTAGAAAAAATGGCTATTTATGAGGGGAAAAATGGTCACAAACTAATTAGATCTATTAGAGATATAGGTTGGATAAAGTTAACGGGAGTCAGGACTTTCTATTCTTCATAATGTTATTAAGGACTTGCCTTCCCATACACAAGACCATTTTAGGGACTAATGTGAACGATTTTTAATATTACAGAGAATAATTTAAGCAAATAATGTCACTTAATGTGACACATCAGTACTTAGTTAACGTCATCTACCATTTTGGACTAAAGGGAATGATGGAGATAAATGTTAGGGATTAATGGGGAAATTTTGAAATCTCAAAGACTAAAGTGCATGACGCTAATAAAATCAATGACTAATATGGGGTTTTATTCGATAATATTTCTTAGCTTTGTATGGGATATAAAATTATTACTTATATTACATTTTTGTTAATCAAATATTTTAATAAATTATCTTTTTTTAATTATTTTACACAATATTTAATTTAAATATATAATTGATAGTAATTAAAATAATTTAATTTAATGAATAATATCATAATAGTAATTAAAATAAAATATAATAAAATAAAAAATAATTATAGCTTTTAGTGACACGTACATATTGTAAGTCATAGTCTATCTCCCAACATCTACTTGCATCCTTTAACTACAGGTGGAGTTGTTGATAAAAGTTTAAAATTAGTAACGATAACTATTTCAACTATAGGCAAAACCTGAGAAGGTAGGTGGACTACACGCATAATTAATGATGATTTTGTTTGTAGGTCAATGTCATTTGTACTTTTATCTACGGTTTTTTGTCTTATGGTGACAAATTTTCTCTTTCACCAAAGGTAACATTCACTGTAGTGCATCAACATGAGGTTGAGATTTAAACTACGTTTTGGTTTCACTTTGACAGAGGTGGGAAAGAAATTTATGAGATAGAAATGGAGGAGAAATACCAATTCTCTCTTGTTTGTTAAAGGAATAAAATGGAGAAAAATAGAAAAGAGAGTTGGCCCATATACTGTATATATCCGCACAAATTAGGCCAAAAATAAAGGAGAAATGAGAGAGGTGAGGGATAGCTTAATTTTGTGACCAACTTTTTGTCCCCTTGCGTTTAGCCACCATAGAAGGAGAGGAATTGTAGTCTGTTGCACCGCGTCCTATGCGCCGGAGAAGGAAGGCCACAACGACCTTCCGACAATGGCTCACCATGTCATGGTTGTTGTGCTTTGCCGAAGGAGAAAGGAGGTTGCAACAACTTTCCCGAGAGATTTCCTACAACCATTGTTGATGGCTCGTTCTCGTATCGCTTGTCGGGAAAGAAAAGAAATGCCACTACAGGCAACTTAATATATGGTCGCTTTGCGATTTTGCCAAAAATGAGAAGGAGAAAATGATAAATTGAGGGTTACTGTTCCAGAACTAGACTTCATGGGTTGTTATTCACTGTTTTTGTTAAAGGATTGTTGTTCACTGCACGCTATCAAATTTGACCAAGAAAATTGATTTTAGATTAAAAAAAATCGATGGTAATAAAAATTATATATATATACATATAATTTCTCCCATCTCACTTCTATTCAACCTACAACTAATCATCCTTATTTCTCTTCTATTTAACACTTATTTCTTAAACCAAAAAACCTACAAATAATCTATATCTCATCTTTATTTCTCTTTTTCACATTTCTTTTTCTCCTATTTCTCTCTTCTCGATCCATTTCATTAACCTTACCAAAAAGAGTCTTAGGGTATGTTTGTGAGTTGAATTTTGGAGGGGAAGGGAGGGAAGGGAAGAGTTTATTGGAAGCCCTTCTCCCCTTTGTGTTCGTGAGTTTAAGTATTTTACAAAGTTTTTCCCTCCTCTTCTCCCCCTCCCTTCTCCCTCCAATCATTTCCTTTCCCTCCTCTCTAAACTCACAAACACACCCTTAGTGTTTTTGTTTTATTTTAAAGTAAACTACTTCAACATCCCTCCTATTTGCTGTCAAAAAAAAAAAAACCCTCCTATTTTGCATTTATTACACAAAACCTATCTATTTCTAAAACCTACATAAAACCCCTCATATTTATAAATATACTACACTTAAATCCCCAAGCTTTATTTTTGTGTGAAATTGATAAAAGTATTGTTATTATAGATTTTGACTTGTTAGATAAAACCTCCTCTAGATCTATTTTATAAATATTATAAAAAGCTCATTTTATATTATCAATCAATTTCCTACCATTAATCCTGTTTACATTTTTACATGTGTCCTCTTCTCATCAATTTCAATTCCCGCTCTTTTTTTTCACTTATCCATTTGGCTTTTGTTTTCTTCTGATACAACTAAAAGGCTGTATGTAAAGTACATGCTTGCAGGAAAGTCTGTCTGTGAATTGGCATGAAAATATTTTTTTACTCAGAATTATCATTTTCCAAGACAAAAAGATACTAAAATCTCTGCGGAAGGGAACTGGGTATACGCCTCAAAGCTGATATGCGTGATAGAGTGTCCAAGACTTTTTCAAATTAGTTGTCTATATACTTCTATGAATGGATGTCTCAGGTTGAGCAAAAGTCCAACCCTATTTATGTCAAAAATTGTGTCAAACAATGTTGAGTTTTTTCTCCTCACTGGGGGGATAGCTACGAGGATGATGTCCCAGTGCTCACTGTTGAGGATGACGGTGTGCATTGGCTTGGTGTTGGTATGCTCTGGTCACTGCTGTAGGAGATGGTGGTGTCACGCGATTGAAAGTGGCTCGCGTCATTCACTCATGACGGCAGGCGTCCGGTCTCTACGTCGAACTTGACTTCGACCAGCATCATTATCGAGCTGGAGTAAGAGGTTGGTGGTTTTTTAGAAATGTGATTGTTGTTTTGAATGTTGTGTTGTGTAGTTTGAAATTTGAAGATTTGTGGATATTGTGGCTCTTTGTATATGCCTTCTTTTGATTTCTAGATTGATTGATCAAGTAGCTAGATATCTTCATATTTAGATCATACAAAATAGTTCATCTTCTCAACTCTGTGGCTTCATATTTATTTTCCATTTAATTTAATTATTTTTATTAGTGTGTGTAAATATAATTTTAAGTTCATTTTATTTCTTGAACTTAAGACTAAGAGTCGTTTGAATAGATAAAAAACGGAGTTAATAAATAGGAAACTCTAATCAACAAAGCTTGTGGCATGACAAACTGAATGAACTTATTCCTTCTCCACTAAAATTGTGTTGTTTCAAAGTTTTGTAATTTGAGTTAATTATATTTGAAATCATTTTCTGTTGAAGTATTTTCCTATTGCTTTTAATTTTGTGGTATTTTAACGCTTAAATAATAACCACAATGCTGATTTGATTTTGTTTTGATCAATAACTACAATTCTATGCTGTTAAATTATTTATAGTGGGCAAGTCTGAACAAGTGATTATATATTGTAAAGACTTGTGGTTTTGCATTATGCTGAACAAGTGATTATATATTGCAAGTATACTTTAATCTAGCTGTGTCGGTTATTTTCCAATTTTTTTCTTCTTTCAACCCTATTTTATTTACCTTTAACTTGAACCGTGGAGATAATCTGAAGTTGGAGGTGAAAGAGAGCCATTTGAATCTGTTTTGGTGAAGTTGTCTCTTGATGAGGTAAGTGTTGAGTGAGTGTGATGAGTTTTGTTTGGAAAGTGCTCTTTGATTGTTGGTCGAAAATGATAGTTGTGGTATTTCATTTACTAGCCTGCACTTTACTGCTTTTATGTTGATGAATATTGAATTAAAATTGAGAAATGTTGTAGCTAGGTTAATAGTAATGTTGGGGATCCATTTGTCAAATGAAGGGATTCATGGATTGGGGAGCACCTCAAAAATGTGACTAAGGAAGATGTATTTGGGAGCATGCTTCTCTACTCAATCTGGTATTACTGCTTCATTTTTGCTCAATCTGGTATCATTGCTACAAATTATTCTAAATATCATTCTCTGCATGATGATGTTCTTTTGCTTTTTAGAATGATGCTTCAATCTATTTAGAATGCATGTTTCTGATGTCTTAGCTCAGCTTCAAAATATTTCATTTAAAAATTACTTTTATGTTTTTTTTCCAGTGATGTCATTATCTACTCTATTGTGATATTGTAACTTATGCTTTAAATGTACGACCGAGTGCTGCTGATTTATAGGTCAATTACTTCCCTTTAAAAGTATGACTTTATTCATCATGCAGAAAGACTTCTCATTCTTTGTTTCAAATCCACTTTTGTGTCAATCAAATATGTAAGCACGCTGAAAAGGTGGAAATTTCTCGACGCCTGTGTATAATTGTGCTGAATTAAATTGAGCTTCTCTATTGAAATTTTTTTATTATTGGACATGCTTTTTTGATATATTTGAATTGGAAATAGGGAGTGGTTTGAGTTTGCACTCCTATTCACACGTTGGAGCTGTCAAGAATAGAAATATGGAACACTCCTGTGACAGAAAAGGGGTATGTTCTGACTCTTCCATTCCTTCAATAGAGATAGCTTGCAATGTTATTTTCAATTCTAGAGACTAGAGTGCTATCGGGGATGATTATATGTATTCAGAAACTGGGTATTTATGCTCTCATATTTTATGTCTCTCTACATTTGATCTACCAACAATAAGTGTTAGTTGGATAATATTGTTTTTGTGCCATAAAATGAAATGTAATAAGTGGATTGATAAAAAACAATACAGTACATTATCTTAAATATATTTTTAATCTACCATTGTGTGATAATCAAGAAATGGGTGACACCTAAATTGATTGCCTTTCTCTAGAAGTTAGAAGAGACATTAATGCAACAAAACATATGCTTTGATTCTCTGTTCTGAGACTGATGGTTGTATAGTTTTCTGTGCAAAGGCCCTATGGATCTGTATTTTGTTTGGTTGTACACTGAACATTTTCCTTTGTTGGGAAGAGATCATAATGTTCATAGCACTTCTAGCCATTATTCCTGTGTTGAAGAAGCTTGGTTCATATATTTTTCTTTTCTTAATGTTTAATATTTAAATATGGGTTTGAAATGGCCTGATATTTTCTTACTGCTAATAGATACTTTGACAGCTTTATTTTTAATAGAGTGTATTACACGGAGAAGAAAACAAAACATTAGAGTTGAAACTGCACATGCTTTGTTTTTGAGTAGGCAATGGAATAGTGGCTTCAGAATAATAGGCAATGGAATAGTGGTCAATGGCAGAACCTAACCTCTCTTTACAGGCCTCTGAAAATAGAATTTGTTATGATCTTTTGTCTTAAGCTTAGGGGGTTGAATTTCATAGATCTTAGTCTACAGATGGAAATGTAATAAAGTCATTCAGATTCATCATTTCAAATGAACAGTTTAGGCAGTGTAGGCATCCTGTGTATTTGATGATATGAAGATAGAAGAATCCTGATGCATTATTTTACCTCTTTTATTTCTCTTTTCCAGGATTGTTTTTAGATTATGATGTATTTGAACTGTTATGAGGAGGTAGAAGGGAAAATCATTCTGAATTTCAAGCTTTGATATAGGGAGAAACTCTGATTGATACTAGCACTTTTAAAAGGAATATGATTTGATATAGATATCTGATTGATACTATATCTGAATTTTAGTCAATGATGAGAATCATTCTCAATGGAATATGTTTTTTTGAGAGTTTTTCATATCATCTTTGTCCAAGCACCCAACTTAATGGAAACTTATGGAGTTTACTGCATTTGAAATTAATAGAAAGGACTAAGCTAATAACAATAAAGACAAAGTGTGAAAGAGAAAGTTTTTCATATCCATCTTTTTCCCGTCTTGAAAAATTAGTAGAGCACGAGAAGTTGCAGGAAACAATCTTTAAGGAAAAAATAGCAGAACATGAGAAGTTGCAGGAAACAATCTTCAAAGAAAAAATAGCAGAACGTGAGAAGTTGCAGGAAACAATATGCAATTGGAAAAAGCATGGATACTAATGTAAGGATCCTCCTCCTGGTGTTTGGTTTTATTTTATATGTAACGTGTAACATGCCTTTGATCTCTTGCTTTGGTGCCTCTTATGTAAATTAAAATTATAAAGAGTACTAGAGTTTTCTGCTGTTGAGCATGACAATTCTGGAATAAAAAGGTAAATGAGCTTCCCCATGTTCATTTCTTAGTTTGCCTTCATTAGTAAGTATTGTGTGGGGAAGCCCGATGAGCTTGCAAACTTAGACCCTGGCAACCTCTTTCCAATTTAGAATTTTTCAGAATATTATTGGTTGTAGAGTAAACTTTAAGATGCTATGTGGTTTTGATTGTTTCTTATTTAACAGTGACATTGAAAACAGACAAGATGTTCTTGTGAGGATTGTTACTCATATTACAGGTTGAGGCTGCTGGTGGATACCCATGCTAAAAGTAGTGCAGTTTGATCATCACATTATCTAAACATCATGAACTCCTTATTACAGTATCATTTCAAATTTTGAAAACGTTTATTCAAATGTTTAGAGTATATGTTATATACTCAGTTATGTACGCAAAGTAATAGTTGATATATGGAAAGTGAATACTCCTCCTAGATGTAAAGATGTAGTATCTGGCTTCAAAGAATATTTTGACAGTCCGAAACAATTTACTGAAGAGAGGGATTCAATTTGATGTCTTGTGATTTGTTCAATCCAGGAGAATGGACATAACACATATTCCAGATAAAACAACTTCCCTACTTTGTCAAAGTGCAATAATTATGCAAGCTAATCACAGACTACCCCAATATGAATAAGGAATGTTCATTGCCAATATAGATGCTTCTGTCAAGAATGGGATAGGCACTGGTTTCGGGTTATTTCAGACGATAACAATGAGTTTGTGGTTGCAGTTTCTAACTTCACACCAATATATGACCCTTTATATGCTTAGACTTAAGTTGGCTTTAAATCAGCTTTTTACTCATGAAATAGAAGCATATATTAGATAATACTATTTTTACTCATGAAAATCTAAAATTTAGTTATTGCAAATAGAAAAGTAAGACAAAAGGTTTCATCGTGGTATTTAAAAGATTACTGTTGTGTGTTAGTATGCATTTTAGATAGCCATTTTAACGATGACCTTATATATGGATATTTTATTATTGGTCTGTTTTTAAGACCCCGGACTATTGGTTCTACAACATAAACATGAAAGTCATTCAGCACAAGCACGATTGAAAGGAATTTCAATATTGCTTTTCATTATCGTATTTCTTAAATAAATTGCAATGTAAAAGAACATGATAGATATTAATATACTTTTTACTATTGGCATAATTTATACAAGTGTAATTGAACAACAATGTCATGCTTATGATATTCATTGAGATTTTTTGAAACATAATAACTATTGGTTAAAAAAATAATTCAAAGTATTAAGAATTTATATTTATTGAATAAAAATAGTTAAAATATATATAGTTTCCTAATAGGCTATAAGCACTAAAAATATCCTCCAATTACCAATTAATGTCACATAGTATTAAAATTTTAAGAATGTTAAATACAATATATTCAGTGCTTTGCATATTTTAAATGAATATTTTAAAATTTATAATTTCTTAATCAATAATCTTCCGTTACTAGCTAAACTTTTGATTTTATACTTACCAGTGAATTATAGGTGTCGTTCGCACGAGTACATCTTCATTATTTATACCTTAATTAATAATAATTATTACAGTTTAGAACTGAATAGTATAATCTCCATTAACCCACCTATTGGGTGAACTTGGAGGGAAAGGAAAATCTGGAGATGACGGACATCGTTGCTAACTTGGAGAGGATATTGATTTTTGTTATGAATTGACTCTCTCAACATCTTTTATATTGCTTACATGAGATGAATTCTATAAAGGTTTTATTGATTTACTTTTTTATTTATTTATTTTTATTGATTTACTTTGAAATATAAGTATTTATCATAACTAATATTCTATCCCGTGCGAAGCACGGGCAGCATAAACCGTACTATCAATTTACCCGTGTGAAGGCACGGGTATCTTACTAGTTAATACACTAATTAAATCCCTGTGCTATGGTGAAAAAATAAATTATTAAATATTAAAATAATAAAAAATTAAAATAACATTAGAGTAACATAAAAGAATAAAATAATGAAATAAATCATAATTTCATATAATAAAATAAAAAATTGTTTTAAAATTGTTGCGATAAAAATTTATTATAAACTTAATCACATGATTTTTTTAATAAGAAAGAATATAATTAATTTATTGAAATCAATTTTTCAAGAACTAAATAATAAAGAAAAATTCATATTTTATAAATTTATTTATCCATTGATGTTATTAACGTTTTCTTGATTTTTCACTACAATAGTTTGAAAATAATTCTTGTTATTTTGTAGATATGAAACTATAATTTATTTCAAGCTTAAATATATTTTTAGTCTCTTGAAAATTAGCGAATTTTGTGTTTATTCCTTATAAAATTTTTCACCTAGGTTTAGTCCCTCATTAATTTTTCGTTTCCAAGTTTAATCCTTACCGTTAATTGGTGTTGTTACCTGATGACCTGGTACTGTTACACTATGCTGACGTGACTGCCACGTTGAATTTTGTTGAACTTATTTTGTCCCAAATTTTTTAATTATTAATTCTAATATTAATTATTTTAATATTTAAAAAAATAAAAAATCCCTCTTATTTTTTTAGTATCGTATATATCATGGAGGAAGAATATTTCAGTGAGGAATTGGAGAGCTGTAATGATATATATGGTACTAAAAAATAAGTGGGATTTGTTGTATTTTTGTTTTAAATATTAAAATAATTAATATTATAATTAATAATTAAAAAATTTTGGTACAAAATAATTTCAACAAAATCCAACATGACAACCACATCAACATAAATAGACACACGTCAGCATGTTGTAACAGTGCCAGATCATCACGTAACAACACCAATTAATGACAAGAATTAAACTTGGAAATGAAAAAATTAATGAGGGACTAAACTTAGGTGAAAAATTTTATATGGACTAAACACAAAATTCACTAATTTTCGAGGGACTAAAAACATATTTAAGCATTTATTTTATTATTTATTCTATTATACTATTTTAATAGTACCTTAAAATTTGTATTATTTAAAATTTTATATTTTTAATATGGTAGAGAGGATTTAATTGTGATTTATTTATAAAATAAAAGGGGATTTATATAATGTTTAAAAAATAGATGGAATTTTTGTAGTGACACAAAATTTGTAATAAGCATATTTTTGTCAATTTTATACATAAATAAAGGTTTTGAATTATAGTGTAGTATATTTATAAAATAGAAGTAGTTTTATGTATATTTTGAAAATAGAAGAGTTTTGTGTAAAAAAACACAAAATAGGAAGGAGGTTAAAATAATTCAATCTTAATTTTACTATTGTTAATATTAATTTTTAATTAAAATTAAAATAGCCCCGGCACGTAGGTTTTGTGGATCAAATCCCCTTAGGCCCACGGATTATATATGTTAATAGCATGAGGGGAGTTGCTTTTAACATCCCTTTTTGCTATTCACATCCCAATAATGTTTGTAACTTTTAAAATTTCCACCCTACCCTTCCCTATCTCACCTCCACCACCACTAGAGCTGTCAATTCGGGCTACCTGGCCCGTCTCAATGTGGGTAGCGGACTTTATCGGACTGGGCTAAAAAGCCCGGAAGTTATTCAGGCTTCTAAAATAGGTGCCCGAGCCCTACATTTTTGCGGGTTTTTTACGGGTAGCCCGATTTTTTGGCGGTTTTTTGCGGGCTACCCGGCCTTTCTGCGGGTAGTTGGTTTTATCGAGCTGGGCTAAAAAGCCCGGGAGTAATTCGAGCTTCTAAAATAGGTGCCCGAGCCCTATATTTTTGCGGGCTTTTGTGGGCTGGCCCGGTCAGGCTAGCCCATTTTGCCGGCTCTAACCACCTCCACTTCCACCTCCACCTCCCAACACCTCCCATAACTCTTAATTTTTTTTCTCTTTATAAAGCACTTTTGGAAATTAATTTCCGGAAAAAAAAAAACTCCCGGAAATTAATTTCAGGAAACTTCCGAAAAAAATAGCTTCCGGACTTATATTTCCGAATATTACTGGAAAAAAGTGGCTTTCGGATGTATATTTCCGGAAATATATATTTTTTTTTTCAATCTTTCAATTTTAGAGACGTAATAGATTTCGTCGCTAAATTTCGTCTCTAAATCAGAGGCAAAATTTTTCCTGGTACATAGACAAGGAAAAATTTCGTCTCTGATTTAGAGATGGATTTTGTTCCGTCTCTAAAATTAAAAATTTGTAAAAATATATATATTTTCGGGAATGTCTGGAAATATACATCCGAAAGCCATTTTTTCCGGAAATATATATCCGAAAGCTATTTTTATCGTTTGGTTTTCGGAAATTTCTGGAAGTTTTTTTTTAAAGATAAAAAAATTAAGAGTTATAGGGGGTGTTGGGAGGTGGAGGTGGGTTGGGGAGGTGGAGGGGGAGGTGGTGGTGGAGATAAAGGTGAGAATTTTAAAAGTTACAAACATTATGGGGGATGCGAATAGCCAAAAGGGAGGTATTAAAAGCAACTCCCTAGCATGAGCCCATTTTTTAAATGGCCTTATCTTTTTTAACTCCAGAGTCCAGACTCATTTGATAATGAACTTGAAATCTTGAATCCTTATACCCTACTTTAGACATTGGATAGTGTTTGACAAAAAAGAAAAGATAATGGATAATGAAAAAGCATTACAAAAAAATCTGTTAAAGAAAATTTGACAAGTATGGTTGTGTGGGGGAAAAGGTTCTGAATTATTAAGTTTGACAGATGACCCTAATTAGTATAAAGACAATGAAATGATGATGACAAGGATAACCTTTAAATTAAGAGTGTGTTTGATAAGTCATTTCAGCTAGTTGTAAGTTATAATTAATAGTTGAAATCATTTAAGTTGTGTTTGGTAAGGTAACTTTTTTTGGTAACTACTAGTTTTTTCTTGAAAAACTATTTGAGGTAATTTTTTTAAAAAAGTTCTCATTTTCAGCTACTAGGTGAAAATTTATGTAGCTGAAAATTCATTACAATTTTATTCCTCAACCACCCCACTTATCATTATTTAGTAATTAATGATATTTTTGTATGTCATTTTTACCATTTTCAGCTAGTTTTACTAAACACCTTCAATCAAATCAGCTAACTTTTAAACTAATTTACCAAACACACTCTAAAGATCTTCTAACAAGTGCTTAAGGATATTTTAATCAAGGAATATTTAACATATTTAAATAAATTTTTTAATTAGATAAAAGTTAAATATTAAATATTTTTAATTAATAACTTTTATTTCCTTGATCCGTAATACTGTTGACATTTTTCTGAAACTAACAATGTTTTTGTATTAACAGTAAAAGAGTGAATAAAAAATATTTATTATATAAAAATACAAAAATTCAACAAATATTTTTCAATGAACTTTTTCATTATTGTATATTTAATATTGATCCTATAGCTTAATGTTAACAAAATCTAATTAATTATTAAGTGCCACAAATGCCTTAAAGATATGATTAAAGAATCAATAAATAACTTTTTTTATTAAAAGTAACGGTATTAAATATATTAATAATATTAAATATTATATTTTTTAATAAATATTAATTTTACCAATACTCTTAAGTTAATTGTTAGCATTTTGTTTGTTAAAAAAAAAAATAAGCAGCAACGTGCAACGTGCGGAGGCGCAAAAGTTGGGAGGATCAATTAAAGTAGAAAGGTGTTCCGATTAGACAGAAAGATGAATGAACAAAGAAAGAAGGGAAAAAAAAACAGAGAAAACAATAATACACGGAAAAAGTGAATATTTATTCATATACTTAATTTTTTATATAGATTTATTCGTATGTGAAGGATATTTATTTCATACTAGTTAAATCAATATCTTTTTGGGTTCTATAAAAGAAGAATACCTCACTCAGTTGCCAAAACAAGTAATCGATAGCTACTTAACTTAAGTGAAGAGAATTGAAGTGTGTTGCAATGTCTGCAAGTGAGGAAGAGGTGAAGCTTTTCGGATCTGTGGGAAGCCCATTTGTCATAAGGGTTCAGATTGCTCTCAAATTGAAGGGAATTCAATACAAATACCAAGAAGAAAAATTGGGCTACTTGAGTGATGTGCTTCTCAAATACAACCCTATTTACAAGATGGTTCCTGTGTTTCTTCACAATGGGAACCCCATATCAGAATCCCTTGTGATTCTTGAGTACATCGATGACACCTGGAAAAACAACCCCATCTTGCCATCTGAACCTTACCAAAAAGCCATGGCTCGTTTCTGGGCCAAGTTCATAGATGATAAGGTAACTCCACTTTTCTTCTATTATTCTATAATTTGTGCCCTTCATAAGAGATCTAAAGTTAGACAACTGAATAGTCAACTTTTAACCATGAAAAATTTGAATAAATTTCATTCATTAACTATATTGCTTATGACATTAGTTTAAAATCATATTAGTGATATTGATCAAATTCATTCAAGAACTACCTTAAAATTATTGTTATGATTTGTAACTGTTATGGAATCTTATAGGAATTTGGTGGTATTTTTAATTTGGGGGAAAAAATGTTCTTTGTTTTGTACCATAAGTACTCAATCTAAAACTCTATTTATTCTCGTAGAGTTCCTATTCGGCTCTAACAGAATTGATTCCCGTGGAGGATATATGTAATATTGCATAAAAAAAACTGTTTTTCCTGATTAATTTCTAATATATGTTACTAATAAGTAGTTTAATTTGTGAAATCAGTGTGTGGCTGCTGCATGGAAATCTGTTTTTCTTGTTGATGAGGAACAACGTGAGAAGGCTCGTGAGGAATTATTTGGGGCTCTGCAGTTTCTTGAGAATGAGCTGAAGGATAAGTTCTTTGGAGGAGAGGAGTTTGGCTTTATGGACATTGCTGCTCTCTTCATCCCTTTATTTCAAGAAGTAGCTGAGCTGCAGTTATTCACAAGTGAGAAATTTCCCAAGCTATATAAATGGAGCCAAGAATTTTACAACCATCCAATTGTCAAAGAAATTATGCCTTCTAAAGACCAACTCTCTGGCTATTTCAAAGCTCGTGCAGCATCCATTGCTGCTTCAAAAAAATAGATTAATATAGAGTGAGGGTGTGGCACAGAATTACTATGGAAAATTGTATGAAGTAATTGTCTGTCATTGAGTTTTCACTGTTTAGAATCATATTTCAAAATGAAATATAATCTAGGATTCTTCAGAGAGATCCTAAGATCTTGTTGTCATTTTCTGCTGTTTCAATGAATGAAAGAATAAGGTATTGGTATGTTGGCTTTGATATATAAGTAAAGTGTTCAAGCATATGAATATCAGATATGTTTTCTACACTAATACTCAGTAAGGAAATTCACTTGTCTGTGCTTCAAAGAGTGGAACTCTTCTATTATTATATGATGTTCTTACATGTAATGGTTAAGGATCCGTTTAATTTACAGTTGAGTATAATTGATTTTAGAAATCAATGGTTGAGAAGAGTGATGCACGTTTTACGAAACACATTGGACTGAAGTGATTTAAAATAAATTATGCGAAACCATGGCTTTGCACCGTTAGAATGGTAAAACAAACAAGGCTAAGAGACTTGAAGGTTGAAGCAGTCACTACCTTTTAATGATTGAAATTTTTGCCTGATTATGAAGGATAGTGCATATAAGATACAAATTTTTGCTAAACCATAGCTACTACTTTTGGAATCCTCTGCGTTGAGCTTAAGGATATTGGAACATAGAGTTTTAATTTAAGGGGTTAAAAGAATGAGAGGGTTAACTCTGTTATGTAGCATGCACTCATGGTTTTCACAGGGAAGTTTATTTTCTTGTTAGCTGTGATGTTCTTAATGAGTTGTGTGGCAGTAAACTATGATTGAAGCATATGAAACTCATGCTATTGCTATTGGTTACTTAATTTTTCTGTTGATATAATCCTTCTATGACTTGAAAGCGAAAAATCAGAAAATGTTGGAATATTGTAAATGATTCAAACTGATATGCCTAATCATTTGCCGTCCCTATGTTCAAGGTTGTCCTTCGTTTAAGTAGGTAGTACTAGTGGCTTGTACTTATTGCATCTAATTTTATCAAGGGAAAAATATGTTTTTCGTCCCTATAGTTTTGGTCAACTTTGGTCTTCGTTCCTGTATCTTAACTCCTTTGTTTTTTGTCCCTGAACTTTCTAAACCATCAAACAATGGTCCCTGGCCGTCAACGAGATCTGTTAACCTCATAAGCTGGGTAACAAAAGTTACATGTTAGTCTCAATAATGACCCCAAATAGCTGACTCATTTAATTAATATTTTTATTAATTTTTTAAGTATTAAAATAACCATAATTATGAAATTAGATTTTTTTATCGGGTAAAATTGCTCAGGTGAAACCACTGATTTAACAATTAGGATTATTTTAATAATTGAAAATTAATAAAAAAGTTAATTAGATGATCAATAAATTATTTGGGACTCACTATTGAGGCTAACATGTAACTTTTATTATACAGCTAATCAGGTTAACAGATCTCACTGACGAACAGGGACCACTATTTGGGGGGTTTAGAAAGTTGAGAGACATAAAACACAAGATTTAAAGTAGACCAAAACTATAGGGACGAAAAACATATTTTTCACTTTTATTAATTTGCTGAAGGTTCAAGGTTCAATTTGGTGTATAGCCCAAGTATAATGGAAGAAAATGATCATTGGAAATGTAGATGCTATCCTGAATTGATAATCTACTTCCTGCAGCTTGAATCCTTGATTCCTTGATAATGGTCACTCGGCATGAAGCATGTGGCATCACAAAGTTTCCCTCACTTCTCAATGTGGTTTTGATACCATCATACAGAAATTGGGTCTATTTGATTTGTAGCTGGAGAGGTTCTGAAAGTACATTAGGCTAACAAAGGCTAGTTGTTATTTTTGCCCAAATTTATGTTTTAAAGACACCCAAGTGTGAAATAAACTTGCTCTATGTCCATGAAACTCAAATTATAGTAAATTACTATAGACAAATAGATATACATAGAATTGCCCGAAACAAGCAATAAATTAGGGGTAGCTATAAACAGGGAGCCATTTGATTTTTATGGAAAAGAAAACTAATTTGATTAGTAAAGGGAATTTGCTTGTAATTTTTTTTTGAAAGAAAAATACCTTTATTATAATTTTGTAATTTTTTTAAGTGAACCTTAAAAGATTATTTTAGTATTTTTCCTATGAGTTAAAAATAATAATTTAAAAAACTAAAAAATTTATATCATAAACCATTTTTTCTAATTTAAACAGACATATCCTAGTACAGTCAGAAAGCATATCACAAGAAATAATAGACTAGTGTTTTATTAAGGTAATAATTAAATAGAGTTTTCATTGGAAAGTAATTTTAAATTATAAATTGCCTAAATAAATTAAAAACCAGGTTTTAAAAAAAATAAAGGAATAAAAGGTTAAATATGTTTTTGGTCCCTGCAAAATACCCGGTTTTTGCTTTTGGTCCCTAAAAAATTTTTCGTTAGTTTTGCATCCTCTTAAAATTGTTTTTTTGCCCTTGGTCCCTTTGGGCAGTTAGCTTGTCTTTTGTGCTGAGTTGGCACTTTCTCTTTCCTATCCAGCCATCTTACATGGACATTAAATTTTTTTTTTACGGGTTTAAATTCCTCGGCCTCCCTACCCATCATCTTCATCTCTTTTATCTTGCCCAAGTTTCCATCAATCCTCCGTAAACTCCATCAGGAGTTTTCTTGCACTTTGCCACAATTCGCGGGAATCCAAACAGGCATGTAGCGACCTCTCTGCAAACCTCAACGGAAAAAGAGTTTTCTCGCCGTGAAACAGAGTACCGATAGCGACCTTGATGGAACTCAACCAGCATTTAATCTTCGGCTCAAACACCTCCCATTCCATCTTCTGAACCTGAGAAATGAAGAAAAATTTAAGCACTGCTAATACTTTCCATTTGGAAAAGATATTGCAGCAAAGCGTGCAAGATAGGAGGACACTACAATGCAATCTTGGTCCAACCAAGTATGAGGAGACATTGAGCCTGAATCAGGGAAGTCTTGGTTGTAATCAAGAGGCACATCTAATGCCATTGGACACCAATAAAAGTGCAATTAGACCTCCAAAGCTGGTACAAAAGAATGATACCAGAGAAGCCAAACTTAAGGATGAAATTCAACATGACAAGGTTGACATGACAAGGATGAAATTCAACATGACAAGGTTGAAATTCAACCTAAGAATGATGTCTTTTCCTTCACTTTCCTCCACTTCTTCAAAGAGTTCCAGAAAATGGAGATTGAAGGATTTTTTGTTGTTCTGCATTGCCTCTGCAGGGAGAGGTTCAAGTAAGGACCCGTTCAAGAAGTACTCTGTTTTGTATAAGAAACTTGAAGAAGGAAAAGGTTCCACCGTTAGATCCTCTGATAACACAAGGTCGAGGAGAAAGGAACAGGTTTCTGCACATGAATTGCATTACGCAAGGAAGAAAACGGAAATTGAAGGTTTAAAGAAGAGAACTTTCTTGCCATACAAACAGGGGATTCTGGGTAGATGGGCTGGTTTTGGATCTCTCACAAGATGAAGAAACAAAAAAACAAAAACAATAGGAACCTTTTGTGATAGGCCAAAACGCGTCCCAACTGAGGAAGCAGTCCGCGTCTCAGCATGCAAGGTCCAGGACAAAAACCACCACTGCCGATGACGAAGGCTCCGGCTCGGGATCCGGCTTCAATCCTTTTCGCTCCGATCAGGTAAATGGTAATGTTAGTGGAGTAGAAAGTGTTGCTGGAGATTGTGACGACGGTTCTTGGAACTGTCATCGTGGCTCCGGGAGCGAGGGTTTTGTGTTTTGTGCTAGAAAGTGTGATTCTGATTCTGAGTTTGCTAGGGATTTGAATTCTTCCGTGCAAGGCACAGGGAAGGGAACAACTAAGAAAGGGATGGAGTTTAGGAAGAATGGTGGTGTGGAGTTTAATGACACGTAGGATTTGTGATGGGCCACATATGACAGCTGACTAGGAGAGAGAGTGTGCCAACTCAACGCAGAACACACGTCAAATGACTAGAGGGACCATTTGCCAAAAAAAAAATTTGGGAGGATGCAAAACTAAAGAAAAATTTTTGAGGGACCAAAAGCAAAACTCGGGTATTTTACAGGGACCAAAAACATATTTAATCCAAAAATAAAAATCCAAATATCTAATCCAAAATATCACTAATGCCACATTTGGTACCAACGAGGATTGGTTCAAGTGGTACACGCTTGATTCCCCTTAAGCAAGGTCTCGAGTTCGAGTATTGAGGATGGAAAAAATCCCCGCTGGGAGAGCTAGCTCCACCATGATGTGGATGTTCCCGGCTTGAACAAAATTGCCTCCTATAAAGAATACATGTGGTTAAACCAAAAAAACTAATGCCACATTTGGTACCATATAGTTAGCCAAAAAAGAGATAGCGGAGAGAGAAAAAAACTGAAAAATACCATATACTAAGCCGGGAAAAGGGAGTGCGGTGGGGTCCACCATTTTCATCTCTTCACAAAAGTAAAGAGAGATAGTAAGAAAATATGGGTTATGAGGAAAAATGCCAAAAACCATATCATTTTGAGGATAGCATGCTTGTGAACCAGCCTTGATTAAAACATAATTTATTAAAAAATATGACCCATTAAAAGTTATAAAGAATCAAATCTTTATAAAATTAAAAAAATTACAATATAATTATAAAAAAACTAAAAAAAATTCATATATCCTAATAAAACACATTCTAATATTTTGATACAAAATTAAGCTTAGGTGCAGAAATTTTACTAGTGAATAAACTTATAGTGTCTAAACTTATAGAAAAATTTATTCAGATATGCGATGTACAATAATACAAAATTAACCTTGGCTGCAAAAATTTTATTACTCCCTCCATCCCTTATTATAAACCCTTCCGACCGTTTCACACAATTTAAGAAAAGTTGGTTAATGCATTGGTCATTTAAAAAATTTACAGCATTCCAAATATACCCCTATTTAAAGGTCACTATATTTTAGAGACATTGATTGTCACATATTGGAAGACTCTAAAAGTCAGTTTCCAATGGTTTAGTTGAACATGTGAGTAAAAATTTATTAATTATTCACACTGAGCAATATATGGGAAATTAAAAAGAGTTAAACATTAATAAAGGGAAAATATGGAAAAAATGATTAAATTATCTAAAAATCTGTAATTGGTCTTAAATTAAGGGACAACTAATTCTTCTAGAAGGGATCTTATAATTAGGGACAGAGGGAGTAGTATGTAATAGGTTGCCATATTATTATGATAATCAAGTATTGAAAAACACAAACTCTTTTCACCAGTTTGGAATGTATGAATGTGATCATGAAGAAAAAAAATGAAGTACATTGATAGAATTTAAAACTTTTAAACACAAGGCTATTATATTTAATGTTATAAAATTCCATCTCATAGTGAGAGTCTAAGACTAAGAGTGTCTCCAGCACAACAATTATTTTTTAATATATCTGGTAGCTCAAAGCCCACATGGGCTACCGGGCCCGAATCCGAATTTAGTGCAAGCTCATTTCTTTCAGTCCTCTAATTTTAGTGCCCAATCCTAGCAAAAATGCGGGTCGACCCATTTTTCCGGCTCTATGTATCATGGCCCTTACTAACGTAGGGATGATCAACTTAGAAATGAGCCCATGAAAACTTTTAAAGCCCTGTCTGACTCTCATAGGATGCAATAAGATGATCTCATTGTCTTGTCGAAAACTGAACTAACACACTGGTGATGCGGGCGGTGATGGTAGGCCACTGATTAAGTATATATTATATAAATATACAAGGTTTTAAATTGCGGTTGTGGTCACGGTTATGGTTTCATCACAATCCTTGATATTGCACAAAATTGTAGACAAATACAACTAATATAGTCATAATTGCAGTCACAATGATCTCAAAAACTATGATGTAGCGGCGACAATTGCGGTTGTGAACCATTTTTAAAAACCTTGCAAATTTATGATCGCTTCGAATATTGAAGAAAAAAATTCATTATTTATTATAATTTCATATAGTTGGAGGATTATTCACTAAAATTATTATCCAACCAGTAACTAACCTATATTGTAGCAAGTTTTATATGGTATTGCATGGTACAACACATGTCTAGACATTTTACCCTAAACTCATCCTAAAAAACATATGTTGAAGATATAGAGCAAATCGAGTTAATAGTATTCGTAATAAAAAGGGAAAAAAAGACTGCTAGATACTTGATTAAGAAAGATTATTCTATTTTGTATTTAATCTAAAATTAGATATAGACTTGTTGGTACTATAAATTTATAAATTCACATTAGTAATAATATGGAAAAAATTGTTGAAACAAACTCTCTCAAGGTGTTTTAATGCTACCAAACCCTCACAAGTTTGTAAACATTATGATTCATCTAAGATTCACTTGAAGTACTAATATTTGTGTTTACGTGTGTAGATCTTAGTCTCACTTTTATAAGATAAATATTATGAGTTTGTTAGAAATTCAATATCTCAAATATTGGTCAAGTCTCTTCTACTATTAGCAAATAGAACTAGTTCTTGAAAGCAAGACAACACAAACTAAGCTCAAGACAAAGGAAGATCTTACGTCTTGTAAGAAGAAGGGAAGAACTTGAATCATATCAAAGATACAAGTCTTAAAACTATGACCAGAGTGTTGTACAAAGAACTGAAGAAAGATTTAAACTGAGACTGACAACTCAGATCTGTATCTCAGATTGAAGGTCTAAGACTAAGACACAAACAAAAATGAATCAGATTGTACTATCAACCCTTGCTGGCTCATTTGACTGTTTAAGGAAAATCAAAAGAACATTCTCTCCCTTACAACAGTCATAAACAACTAGCTCAAGAAGAAGTCTATAAATAGAAAGCCACATGGACAATGAAAGTGTGAAGCTCTGCTGAAACGCCGTTGAATTTCATTCCAACTTTTAAGTCTTCATTTACGTTCAATTCCTTCACCACCCAATCATCTCTTACATTTATTTGTATACTTCAATCGAAAAGAATGATTGTAACTTGTTAAGCTCACTGTTTGGACCTTGTACGTTGTAAAGGTAGAAAAACCTCAATCTTACATTTCCCTTTGAAATCCTAACCAAGCTAGGTAGAGACCTGAGTGTTGGTGTGGGTGGGTGATAGCCTGGAGAGGCACTATAACAAGAATACTCAAGGAACAATCCTGAAGAGACGGATTGAACAATACTTGTAACATAACTGTAGTTATAGTAGCAAGCTCATAGTGTGTGAGGAATAGACATAGCCCAAGGTGTGGGTGAACCACAATAAATCTCTGCGTGGTTCCATTCTTATCTTTATCGCTTTACTTGTTTAACTTATCCATGATAACGCAACTAAGTTATATGCCTACAAGTTATTATAGATTTATAAACTCATAAGTAAAAATTAATCATTGTGTAATCTTAGTTTGAGTTATATCATCTGAAATAACCATACTATATGAAGCACATCTTATTGTGTTCCAATACTTTTTACTCTTAACATATACATCTCTTTATCTTAAAGTCAATATGAGTATCTAAGAAAAATCTTAAGAACAACCTTAGATTGATCTCAAGTTTCAGGAAATGAATTTTTCAAGTCTTTATTCAACCCTCCTTCTGGAGACGTTTAGCCAACTTCAAAAATTTAGATAACATGAAAGGAAAAGGAATAATTTGTAATTTCATGAAGTTTAAATGTGATTAATTAAGAGGAGGGTGGTAGTGTGATTGCCTTTGGTCCCTGACTTTTATGGAACCATGCACTTTAGTCTTTGACTTGTAAAAACCTCCCTTTTCCCTCACATTACTTTTCATCCAACACTTTAATCCAAAGTCCTAACTTTTATTAAATTGGTGCTGATGCGTTATGTTAAGTGACACATAGGCTGTCAAATAGGACAAAAAATGACGACGTTTTCCCCCATTTTTCAAGTGTGAGACACCTAACCCTATCGGTTACTTCATCTTCTTCTTCCCTAGCGTGGGAGAAGATGAATGAAGAATAGGGAATAATAAGTCATGATCGTTAGGGCTAGGTGTCTCACTCTTAAAAAGTGGGGGAAACGACATCGTTTTTTGTACTATGTCACTTAACATGATACATCAACACTAACTTAACAGAAGTTAGGCCTTTGGACTAAAGTGCTGGATGGAAAGTAACATTAGGGACTAATTTTTTTTAACAAGTCAATGACTAAAATGAATTATGCCCTAAAAGTCAAGGACTGATCTGCTAGTTTACTCAATATAAATGGAACAACACACAATAACTTTGGTGGTTTGATTGGCTTTATAGCTTATATTAACATAACGGTGGATACTGATGAATTAAGCAATGATATCGGAGATGACAATTATTAATATTTATAGAATTCTAAGGATTGTAAATGGGTGTAGATGAACCAACTGATTTGTGAGAGAGAAATATAAGGGCTTTACGATGGTAAATTTTGATGATGTAGAAAATATAATGATGTAGAAAATATTGTTCGTAGACTAATATGGTAATTGATATTGCTGAAGTGACAGTGTAATAGCTCACGCTACAAAAATTATATGTGCAATAGATTATTGTGATTCATATTTTCTTCATTTGTTTCTTTTTATCTGTCCATTTTAAAAAAAAATTATTTACTTTTATATGTCCATTTTAAAAGTTCAAGAAAAGATTTATTTCTCTTTTCTAAATTATATTTCTATACCTACTACTCCCTCCAATAATTAATAAGAGAAATAAAAGAAGAGAATATAAGAGAAAATGACATAATAGAAAGATTAAAAATAATTTTAAGAAAAATAAGAGATTAATTATTTTTTAATAAGTGTGCTCATAAAAGCTGACAAATAAAAAAAATGAAGGGAGTAGTAACTAATTACTTTATCACAACACTATTTTTTTGGGTTAAATATGTTTTTGGTCCCTCAAAATTTTTTGAAATTTGGTTTTAGTCCCTGTAATTTAAAACCACTGGTTTTGGTCCCTGAAAATTTGAAAGTACACCAATTTAGTCCTTATCGATAAAAATTTGTAGCTAATCCGTAGCAAAATCTGTAGCAAAACTAAGCAATAAGGACTAAACTGGTTTTGAGGGACCAAAACCAGTGGTTTTAAATTACAGGGACTAAAACCAAATTCCAGAAATTTTTAAGGGACCAAAAACATATTTAACCTTTTTTTATATAGAATCTGTATTGTATTCTGTATAATTTTTGTTGGTATACCTGAGATCTAAACAAAAATTTCAAAGAAGAGATACATTTATTTAGAGTAATCCTACATATATTTTTGAAAAATTTAACCAAATTCAGATAGAAATTGTCAAAATTTAAGGATAGTACTTGAATATATCAAACTATTAAGAATTATTTATTTGTCTAAATATTAGTGAGTCAAATCAGCCTTATAAAAAATTTGGCAATATTAACATTTTTCTCGCTATGTTTTTTTTCTTGAAAGGAATGTCGACATGGAATATAGAGTCTCCCCTCGTGTTTTTTTATAGTCAGAAACCAATATTATAAAAATGGGTATAAATAAGAATATGTACATACAGACTTAAAGGTATTAGATATAAAAGATATATAAATTTTTTAAATATACAAATACTTTTAAATTTGAGTTTGATATAAAAAAATATAACCATTAATATATATATATATATATATATATATATATCCTATATGATGTTGTTTGTCCTAGAAATTTACACAAGCAAATGTATCTCTGATCAGTCTAGGACGAGATACGAATCCTTTATTATTTAGTGTGGGTTCTACCTTAGTGTGAAACCTTAGAAACGGTCTGAACATGCAAATCGTAACGTTACCATGAAACAGAGCAAAAATGATGTAACAATGGCCTCTGACAGGGCCTTAACTTGCATTAAAAGGGTAAAGGCAACTTACAAACACGAGCAACTGAAGAAATCAGTTACGGTGCCATGGATTCCTAGTTTATAAAAAAAACGTAAAGCATACGAGAACAACAAGAAAAGACATGAAAAATAACAGGTAAAAGAAATGAAGGGGTTGGTCTGCAAGGTTCCTACTTCCTCTAAGCTTGCTGGTTTTGCCTTGATTGCTACGGTGGATGCTGTGGCTTTTTTCAGGGTGCTTTTGAGTATTCAGGTTGCGGACCTTTGCTCTTTCAAACTCTCCCCTATTTATAGCCTTCATCCTGGTAACTTTTCCCTCTTCCAGATGGCTTCTCCTAACTGCCTTTAGAACTGCCATAATCCCACGTTCTCTGCATGAACGTTGATGGACTCCATTGGTAACCGCTGAAGGTGACGTGGCCGCGAGAAATTGTTAATGAGCAAATGAAGAGATAACTGATCCCTCGAACTTGCTCGAGCTATAGTCATTCTTTTCGACCTTAAAACGAAAAGAACTTCGAGTTCTCTGGGCTACTATATCTTCGAGCTAAGATCCATCTCGAACCTTATTGTCGACAAGTCAGAGACTTTTTCTGCACATATGTCTCCTTTCGAACCTGGCTTCTCTTTCCAAACCTTCGAACCACCGACCTCTTTGACTCAATTGACTACCGTCCATCTTGGTCAATGTGTGTGGGACTGCTTCCTATTAGCTCTTGAAGGTGGCCTTCTTAAAATCTTCAACTTTCTTCTCCTTTATAAGGAACGACATCATGGAGAAGGCACCATCATCTTCTCCTATTCCATGAAGAGGCCCTTGGTATTGGCTGCTCTATACGACCTGAGGATTCCATTTCCTTTGGATTTCAGGTCGTCAGAGTGTCCAACATTAATGGTCACTTCAACGAAGACCAAGACTTCAGGTCGAACAACACAGCTAAATTACTAGGCCTTAGTCCCATGCAAGGTCTGGTATTGCTTCCACCTCCTTGGTTCCAGCTTCAATTATGGGGCAGGAAATCACATGCTTGCTCTACGCCCGGTCTTCTGATCCTGGAGGATGTAGGAAGGAAGGGAAGAGGAAGGTGCAGAGGAAGAAAAGGTCAAAGAAGAGGATGATGAAGATGAGAGATCGAAGACCCTGGATTATTTGGAAGATCCCAAACTTCAAGCCTCTCCTTCTCATCATTCGACCTTTTGGGGCTTCTCCCTTCCGAAGGCATGACACTGGCAGGGAGCTCGAAGATCGTTGCCCTCTTCAGCTCGAGGCCAAAACCTGCCAAGATAACTTAGGGCATATATGTGAAGTTCGAATAGCGAGACTCTACTTAGGAAATAGACTTATTGTATTTAATCTTATTCAATAGACTTTTCCTTTATTTGGCTTTCCATCAAGCCACTTCGAGTTCCTTCACTTAGCTTTTCTGCTTAGTCTCTTCGAACTTTTGTTTGACTTTGCGCCTGTTACTTCGAATTTAAATTTAAAGCCTAACAGATGCATATTTTTTAAAACTTATTATTAATTTTGTATTTTTAATATTTTGTATTAATTAATGTAAATTTAAGAAATTTAAAAATAAAAGTAACCAAATATTAGCTTCCTATTTGTGAATGTAAGGTTTAAGTGATTTGGCCCCGTAACATTTGTTAGTGTAGGATGTACTTAAATCCATGATCCATTACTTTTTCAATTCTCAATTCGAACAGTGATGTTGCACTTTTTATTTTTTTAGTAAAGAGCAACTTTATTTCAGTTTTAGGGGCCGAACCAGAATCGACCAGTTCAACCAGTTCAAAGGCATAAACGATTCAATACCGTGATTGGACCGACCATAAGTCCAGTTTCTGATCGAACTGGCCGATCTGGTTCGATTTTAATAACAATGTCAGAAACTAAGCTTTTAACTTTTTTTGTCATGAAAAATCAATTTTATTTTAAAAACACCGCTTTAAAAATTTTAAAATATGTTTATTTAATTTTTCAAAAAAAATTGAATTCGAAAAAATAAATACTAAATTATTTTGAGAAACTACTTTAAGTGAAAATTATAATTATAACTAGCTTTAAAATGATTTTTTTATAATTGTAACTAAATGAAAATAATTTTTATTTTATATAAAATCTCCAAAAACTACATATTATTTTACATAAGCTTAATTTTTTTTTTTTTTAGTTTGAGTCGTACATATATGAGGAAAATAATGTGTGGACTCATGTATGGTGGGAACGTACGGTAACCGTAACATTGATTAGTATTTAGTGGTGGACTGATGGCTCCTCTATGCTTCAAACAAGTCGGCACACGGTAGGTACAGATTCAATTCTAGAGTAGAGATGCTACCTCCAAAAATGCAGCGAGAAATGGTTGGCGACAACTCTTTTAAAGTTATTTGTACGTAAAATATATAAATTAGAGTTCTAACTCTGTATATATAATTAATTAATAAGGAATATATATATTGGCAAATCTTAACTTTACTTAAATTACAGTAAGCTTTCCTTGCATCAAAATAGATTACAAATTTTGTATGAATGGTCCCTATGCTTTATCATGATGGATTCATGCTTGCGTGCGCACGCAAATGAGAAAAATAAAAAATAATATAATTAATGTTATGTAGCTGTTAAGTTTGGTCAGGGTAGGCTCGGCCAGGGTAAGCTCGGAGAGGTAGATCCGACACACTTAACAGGACCCCCGGCTTGACTAAGGGAGGAAATCAGACAGAAAAGGAAAGAGTTGATATTAAGCAGCCTAACAGCAGAATTGACGCATGTTGCCCCCCAATCAGCAAATCATGTCGTATATAGAAGATACCCCCAACACCTATAAAAGGAGATGCGTAAGCAGCATCAAACACACACTAGTTTCTTCACTCAGCCTAATTGTACCATCCGAGTAGAATTTAGGCTTTGTAAGAGCAATTAGTGTAATTATTTTATTTATCTATCATCAAAATCAATATAGGGCATTACGAATAACTATAGTACTTTTTTTAATATTTTAGTTGAAGTCTAATACTAAATTATTATCTTTCATTTGGTAATAACTTCTCTTTTTCTTTTAATCAATAGGTAAACAAACGGGTAGAATAATTGAGCACAATTCTGAGGACTAACGAAGGCCACGTAATAGAGATGGAATCTTCAATTCTTATTGCGGATGTAACATCTAGCTCCGAAAAATTCTAGAGTGTTCCAAAGTTGATACATATGTGAACACATGTAAAGAATTTACATACATGCTCGGGTTGACTATTCAAATTTCAAATAATCTTTATATTGCTGATGTAATCTCTTACATCACCTGGGTCAATGGGAATGTATAGTAGTCGATATTCTTGATGGGGAAGGTTGCTTCAATTTTTTATCTCTGGAATAACTGATCTATGTTTCCATCCATGTGCATTAATATCTCAAATCTACAAACGCGTACATTAAAAATTATTAAATTAACCTTCCTGGCTCTATAAAAACCCATAAGAACTTAGCAATCTCAGACCAAACAAAATAACTTGATATATAGTTGTCAAATTCGAGGGAATTGAATTGAAGTGTTGCAATGGCTGCAAGTCAGGAAGAGGTGAAGCTTTTGGGAATTGTGGGAAGCCCATTTGTCTGCAGGGTGGAAATTGCTCTCAAGTTGAAGGGAATTGAATACAAATTTCTTGAACAACAATTGGGCACCAAGAGTGAATTGCTCCTCAAATATAACCCAGTTCATAAGAAGGTTCCTGTGTTTGTTCACAATGAGAAGCCTATAGCAGAATCCCTTGTGATTCTTGAGTACATCGATGAGACATGGAAAAACAACCCCATCATGCCTTCTGAACCTTACCAAAAAGCCATGGCTCGTTTTTGGTCCAAATTCATAGATGACAAGGTAACTCCTCTTCTTTCCTTGCTCTGTATTTTATTATAGTCTCACAAATCTAATTAAATTCAACTAAATCCTCATTTTAATCCCTGAAAGAGTTAGAGTTGATCATATTAACTCCTGAAAGAAGAAAATTATATTTTTCATCCCTGAATGTTATTCAATTTAGTACTTAAAAAATGAAAAATTATTCACTTTAGTCTTTAAAAAAAATTTTAAATATCAATTTAATCCCTAAAAAGAACTAAATTAAATATTTTTTTTCATCTTTTAGGGACTAATGTGACTGAGTCAAATCTTTTTTAAGAACTGCAAATTGAATGTTTTAAATTCCTTTTAACAAATTTTATTTAATTCTAACATAATTATTGATTAATTAAATACTTTAATTTTGTGAAATTAGTGTGTGACTGCTCCATGGAAAGCTGTTTTTACTGTTGATGAGAAAGAGCGTGAGAAGAATGTTGAAGAATCATATGAGGCTCTGCAGTTTCTTGAGAATGAGCTGAAGGGAAAGTTCTTTGGTGGAGAGGAAATTAACTTTGTGGATATTGCTGCTGTGTTTATAGCATTTTGGATTCCTTTAGTTCAAGAGATAGCTGGGTTGGAGTTGTTCACAAGTGAAAAGTTTCCCAAGCTCTATGAATGGAGCCAAGAACTCATCAACCATCCAGTTGTCAAAGAATGTCTGCCTCCTAGAGACCCACTTTTTGCCTTTTTCAAAGCTCGCTATGATAGCCTTATTGCTTCAAAATAGATTGATTTAGAGTGATACTTGGAATTTGTGAGGAAAATTGTGGGAATTATTTGTTTGTCATTGAGTTATTGTTGTTGATTTCATTATACATGATATATGTAATCTAGGATTTCTTTGAGATCTTGTTGACATTTTTGCTATTTCAATTAAGGAAATGTATGTTTCTATGTGATGGTTTTGAGAAATTAAACAGAGAATTCAAATATTGAAAGAGTATTTAAATATTAGGAGAAGAAAGATGAAGGGGATTAATTCTTTCTTATTCGGCTGCAAATGATTTACATCTATAGTACTTGAAATAAAGAAAAACTCAGGTAAAGCAGAATAACTTTTTTTCTCCTAAAGTTCAGGAAGACTAGTTCACAACGAAGAGTTATTCTGTTATTCAACAACTAAATAATAATAGAAAAGAGAAGTGCTACTTTTAACCAAACATGGACTCATGAAATCCAATCCACTACGAAACAATATACACCATTCTTTTACATCGTTGAAATAAATAAAAGTCTGAATAAAACAAATACAAATCAATTGCACAGTTATAACCAATTCATAATCTTTCGTTTCATAGTATATATCATTATTGAAGAGATAAAGAGGCTATGTGCAGTCCAAAAACAATTATTTTAACACTTCTTGTTTTAGGATGTCAAAAGTCCTATCTTCTGTCATAGAAACTCGAACTTGCTAATCAGTAATGGCCTGGTGAATAAATCTGCAACCCTGGTTTTCTGTTTTGCAAAAGAACAACAGCTCCATCTCTCTGAACATTCCTTAAGATGATGTTAAAATGCTTAGTGACCAATCATGCTTCTAAAATATGCCTAAGAGTCTGTTTGGGTGGAACTTCTGTAGAAGTACTTCTAGGTGAAAAAAATAGCATGAATCAAACATGTCAAATGCATTTAACTTTTCCATAAGTTAAAATTAGTCTTTGTAGACCACCTACTCCAAAAGCTCTCCCATTTAACTTCTCCAAAAGTAACTAATTTTAACTTATAGAGAAGTTAAATGCATTTGACCTCTTTGAATTATGTTATTTTTTCCACCTAGAAGTACTTCTGCAGAAGTTCCACCGAAACAGGCTCTTGCCTAGTTTGGATACACTTCTGCAGAAGAACTTCTAGAAGATAAAAATAGAATGAATCAAAGAGGTTAAATGAATTTAACTTCTCCATAAGTTGAAAATAGTTACTTATGGAGAAGTTAAATGGGAGAGCTTTTGGAGTAAGTAGGCTACAAAGACTAATTTCAACTTATGGAGAAGTTAAATGCATTTGACCTCTTTGATTCATTCTATTTTTTTTCACCTAGAAGCGGTGTAATTAAACTCGGCTCAGACCGGCCGGTCCAACCTGTTGGACTAGAAACCGGGCATATAACCAGTTCGAGCTGCTTATTAGATCAGATAGGTAAGACAACCGGTGAGAATCGGTTTGACTCAACGGTTTTGGGTGAAAACCGGTGACCTGGCCGGGTTTAGATGAACTGGGCGAGTCTGTGAACACAACACGTTGTCGTTCATCCTCCTTGGTAGTCTTATTCATCTGTCGCACAACATTATCACAGTCGCAAAGAGATATTCAGTCGCAGTTCATCTTTGTCAAAGCAAAGCTTTTTAATAACTAAGCCATAACTTTTCAAAATAAAGCTTTTCAGTCGCAGTTCACCTTAGTTATGGCTGCTAAAAAAGAGATGCTTTTGTCCTTGAGAAGAAAAGTAAAAAGGAAGAAAGAGAGTGAACTGTGAAGAAACTAAAGGGGTAGAAAGAGATTGTTATTGCCTTATGGGTATCGATTTGAAAATAATTTAAACTTGATGAACTAACTACTACGTCCAAGAGGTAATAAAATGTTTCTTCTTTTCATGTTGGTAGGTGGTAGCCTTTTCATTTAGGGAGTTGGACGGTTGCTGGTTCTAGAGTTTTCTTTTTCTTTTTAAATAATATGATATTATAGGAAAATGTGAATTAATAAAATTATTGATGGATTGTGGGCTAGGCTTCTTAGTGATATGCTATATGGGCTATTTGATGGTCATCTAGGTTATGACAAAAAAAATCTTAAATAGAAAAAAATAACACTAATTTTCTTTTTTGTATTATGAAATTTATATATTATTATAATATTGACCAGTTTAACCGGTTCAATCAATGACTCACTGGTTCGACCAGTGAAACCCAGTACCTAGGCCGAGTCGATGACCGGTCCAGTTTTTATAACATTGCCTAGAAGTACTTCTGCAGAATTTTAATCCAAATTGGCCCCTAATCTATCTTCTCGGTTCCATCCTCATTACAAACATTTTCTTTTTTATTCATAGGAGTGCTCATTTCTTTGCATTCTTCAAGTTTAAACTTCTTCAAAATCTCCTTGGTATATATAATTCTTTTGACAAATGAAGACTTCATGTTCTCCTTGTTTGATTTTCATTTTGATCATGGTCGAGATGCTTGATGGACTGGGGTAGACATGGCGCTAGGACGGAATGAGGGTGCCAAAATGGCATCTCTGGTGACAAAGCAATTGGGGATACCTGCAAGAAACACTCTGAAACTCAAGTTAGTGAGAGCATAAGAGGGTAGTGTGCAAGGGTAGATGAGTTACCTTGGTCTTCTAAGGGTGGAGTTATATAAAAGGGTCTTTTGATGACTGTAGCTGACATGACATGTAGGGGTGTTCAAGGGATGGGTTGTACTTGTCCCTAACCCGGCCCTAAATATTGACCGGGCCAATTTTATAGACCCTAACCCGTCCTTAAAGCCGTAGCAACCCGATAATCTAAAGATCAAACTAAGACTGGGCCTAAAGAAGACAGCACTGGGTTAACCCGAACTGTGATAAGATTGAAGAACAATTGATGGATTTAAGGACAATATTTTCATTTTGACAAAAAAATGGACAATATTTTCATGATGAGACAAGAAGCCTCTGGTCTCACGCTTACATAACCAGTAAGAAGCCCAACATCAAACTTCCCACAAAAATCTCTATATTTTTTATTGTTGGTGGTGTTTTTATTAGAGCAGTACATACAGCTCTAGTGCATTGTTGCATGGATGAAGTTCATACAGAATTTTTCCAATAAATTTAATATATTCCCTCTTGTTCTACAGTCAAATTAATTGGTAGGAATTTTAAAAAAAAAATAACTTAACAATATGGTTCATGGCATCATGCAACAACACTGCCAGAAACAAAGAAATTGAACCAGCAGTAAAAAATCCAAGCATACTTTTGATGCTAGAGCAATTGCATATTCAACAACTATTGTCTTTCCAACTGGTGTGTGAACAGCCATAAAAGCTATAAATACAATGTTGTAAAATATTCAATAGCACTAATTGCAATTAACTCAGCTTACGCACAATATTGTAAGTCAAGTTAGGCATATATATACCAAAATATATCAATTCCTAATTCCAACTTTTCTAAGTCGTCTAGCCCTCTATACATACAAAAAAAAAAGAACTGCAGTTGTACTTGACTGCCCATATATACTCCACTGCCTATATATCTAATCCAAGCTTTCCAGGCTTTTAAATACAAAAAATATTAATCTAAATGTTTAGCTGAACAAAAAAATTGTTGTCGGATCGTCTATCAATCAATGTTCATAACTTGTTGCTTGTCATTCATTCCTTGTGGCTCCAGAATTTTAGTGAAAACATCTGCAAAATAAAAAAGACAGTTTATATCAAATGAAAAAATGAATAAATTAACCAATAATAGAAATAGAAAAAAAACTCACCATCAATAATCTTTTCAGTGCTATCAAATTGATCAAAATCATGCTCATCAAATTTGAGGCCAGTAGGGCACAACCAATTTTGAGTGCAAATAAGGGCTTTATTCATTTTAGGAAACAAAGAGTTGTGGAAAACATCAAGAACACACCCACTTGTACTGAAGCATGACTCAGAAGCCACAGTAGAAATCGGAACATCCAATACACCACGAGCAATTGCAGAAATAATCCTATACTTTGAAGAATTTGCTTTCTACCACCCCAAGATATTAAAGTCATCATTCTCATAATCTATTGTGTCCTTTGTTAGATATCATTCAAGATCTGTTTTCTCTAAATTAGTTCTAGCCCTTTTCTATTTTTTCTAAACCTCCATCCTATTCACAAAAGCACCCTTGACACTAGGTAATCCTCTATGTGTCTTATCTGATGCTACTCTCTTGGAAGAATCTCCACAAACTTCACTTTCTTTGATTTCAGAAAGTCCTTTTGAGTAAAAATTGTATAATTCATCCAATGATTCCTTAACCAAAGTAGTCATACTAGCAGCTAGATCATTGTTATATATATCCCTTAAGCTCTAAGTGACATAATCAAGTTAATATCGAGGGTTTAACACAACAGCAACAAACAACAGTGTATTGAATTTGTCAACATTTCCCCAATATTTATAGAACTTTTCCCTCATTGACAAAACCATGTGCCCAAAGGATTCAGAATGATTATTACTCAATGTTACCAACTCAGAGTTTATTAATGCAATTTCATGAAAGCAATGGTTTGATGTCACATGCAAATAGGCAGAGAAACTCAAAGTTGCTTCATAAAAAACTTTCAAAAACTGAATCAATAGCCTAGCTAGCATGCTGCCAGTCCAACACTACTAGAATATTGATGATTAGAGACCGATTTAGCGACCGAAAATTTTCGGTCGCTAAATTAGTCGCTAAAGATTAGCGACCGAAATTTCAGTCGCTACATTTGGTTTTCTGACCAATTTAGAGACCGATTTTGAGATGAAACTAGCGACCGAAATTTTAGTCGCTACATTTGGTTTTGTGACCGATTTAGAGATGAAACTAGCGACCAAAATTTCAGTCGCTATATTTGGTTTTGTGACCGATTTAACGACTGATTGTGAGACAAAACTAGCGACTGAAATTTTAGTCGCTACATTTGGTTTTGTGACCGATTTAGCGACTGATTGTGAGACAAAACTAGCGGCCGAAATTTCAGTCGCTACATTTGATTTTGTGACCGATTTAGCGACCGATTGTGAGATGAAACTAGCGACTGAAATTCCAGTCGCTACATTTGGTTTAGTGATTGATTTAGAGACGAAACTAGCGACGGAAAAATCGGTCGCTACATTTGGTTTTGTGACCGATTTAGTGGCCGATTTTGAGATGAAACTAGCGACCGAATTTTCGGTCGCTACATTTGATTTTGTGACTGATTTTGAGATGAAATTAGCGACTGATTTAGAGTATAATTTATTTTGTTTCCAACTTAGAGTACAATTTTGATACGAAATTAGTGGCCGAAAAATTGGTCACTACATTTTTAGTGAATATTTTAATAAAAAATATTTTATTTGTAAAAATAAATTTTGGGTCATTTTTAGTAAAAAAATCTCTGTTATATAACACACAATTTTAAATCAAACAATATATTTTTAATCAGTTTAATTATTTTAAACTAATTGATACATTTTTATTCTAGCTGTTATGTTTCTCTTTTAGTTGATTTGTTACTATATTTAATTTCGATCTGTTTCAATTCTTAGCTTTATTTAATTATAATCAATTCATATTAACTGATTGATATGCTTCTGTTTTTTATTTAAATTGATATACATTACAATTTGATTGTCAAAATTGAATATAAATTCTTATCATTTCTAATTTTATATATTATATTTTTAAAAATTTTAATGTAAATTATATTCATTTTTTATACATTTTCAATCAATTCTTTCTTTCTATAAATACATGTATTTGTCAAAATATATTCTCTCTTGATAAAAATTGTGGTAAAAAATACTTTTTGTGCATGATTTAGTGTGCTTGTTCATAGGTTAGGGTATGAGGATGGGGGAGAGTTGCATCATTATGATCCTTAGTGGGAGAGCAAAATCTGAGTAAGGGTTCTTAGTTCGGTAAGTATTACACATTCGTAGTAGATGACAGAGGCGTGGAAGATGGTTGTAAGTGGGCAATTTTTTTCTAGGCAAAGTTCAAACAGTGCCTTAGAGTATTAGGAAAAAATTTTGGTGAATTTTCTCAAAGAAATGAAATTTCTGTTAATTAAAAGGTGGAAAAATGGTTAAAATTAACTTAAATTACATGGAATGGTAAACAATTGTGGAAAAAATACTTTTTTGCATGATTTAGTGTATTTGTTCATAGGTTAGGGTATGAGGATGGGGGGAGATCCCCGGCATAGTTGAATGACTGTCACTTTCATGGCACAATTTTGGATGTTTGAAAATGTGATTAGCAATGTTGTGGTTGTGGAAATGAAACAAGCTCTTGTCCAGGGTTCAGGGTCATGATAAGATGTTTAGGAAAAAAATTTGGTGAATTTTCTCAAAGTAATGAAATTTTTGTGAATTAAAAGGTGGAAAAATGGTTAAAATTAACTTGAAATTACATGGAAAGGTAAAAAATTGTGGAAAAATACTTTTTGTGCATGATTTAGTGTGCTTGTTCTTAGGTTAGGGTATGAGGATGCGGGGAGAGTTGCATCATTATGATCCTTAGTGGGAGAACAAAATCTGAGTAAGGGTTCTAAGTTCGGTAAGTATTACACATTCGTAGTAGATGGGAGAGGTGTGGAAGATGGCTGTAAGTGGGAAATTTTTTCCATAATTTAGGCATAGCTCAAACGGTGCCTTAGAGTATTACGAAAAAAATTTGGTGAATTTTCCCAAAGAAATGAAATTTATGTGAATTAAAAGGTGGAAAATGGTTAAAATTAACTTAAAATCACATGGAATGGTAAAAAATTGTGGAAAAATACTTTTTGTGCATGATTTAGTGTGCTTATTCATAGGTTAGGGTATGGGGATGGGGGAGAGTTGCATCATTATGATCCTTAGGGATTTAATTGAATATATATTAAAGGATAATTATATTGAATTTAAATTTTTAATGCAAAAATTTTAATTATATATTTTAACTATATTATTCAACCAATAATATTTCACATAATATCAAAATTATCATATGAAAGGATAATTATATTAACTGGTCTGATTCCCGCTCCTACGTATCCCCAGGTGCAATGGATAAATCAAAGTCACGTAGTTTTTTATGGAAATAGTGATATTGAGAAATTGATTGATTTTGATTTTGAAAAGGGAGGAGCGTATCCCGGTCGCGCGAGGCAGCCGCGACAATGGTTGGATGCGGGCCTGACGACAACGCAGAGGGAGGAGCGTCCGTGGCCGCAGTGAGGGGCTGAGCCAACAGTGGCTGGACCAAGACGCGGTGGGCTCCGATGGCCGCTCCGCTGCAGAGACAGGACGCCGTGATGGTGGCCGCAACTGATGGTTCCTCTTCTATCATCTTTCTTTTTCCGCTTATTTCCTCTTTTTTCTTATTTTCTGCATTTTTTTTCTGATTCTGATGTAATGGGACTGTATGAACTTGTGAAAATCAAAAACTGTTTTGTTGGATTTTTATTGAAAATTTTGTGTGATCTTATGGCTCTACTGGTTTTGGTTGCTGTGCTAGGATAATTATGGGTTATGGCTGAGGGGATTGATGAATGGTGAGTGAAGGACATAATTTTCATTTTTTGTTATCTGTGATGTATATGCTAGATGCTATGGTGAAAAACTATTCAAATGGTCATGTTTGTGTGCTTTTAGAATTTGCTACAAGGATATGAGTTGAATGTGAGTGATTATATGAATGTATTAGAACAAGGATAAATGTTCATACCAAAAGGAATAGGATTCAAGGAATGTGATTTTGTATGCTTTTTGATTTGTGATGAATCTGAATCCTTCTCTCTGAATGATCCTCCTCCTCCTCCCTGAATGAGGAGCTTTCCCCTCATGAACTGAACATCCCCTCATTTATAGGCAAAATTATCAGTGTGCAACTTGCACTACCTTAAGCAAAATTGGGTGCTGACAGGAGGGGAACAAGTTTCTCTATTCTCTAGACACAAATACCACTGTAAGTTTTGCTATTATTATTATTTAGGACTATGAATGAGATGTTTTGAATTTAAGTTTTTTCTTTGGCATTTAATTGTTCTCTTGTGATATGTCTATTCTGGTGGTTTTGCTCTTTTGAACTCGATGTTGTTAGACATGGAGGAATAGTTGTGTGTTTCTATGATTTTTTATAACACTAGGTTTTATTTAATTGTTCTCTTGTGATATACCAAATTGATTGTGCAACCTTGTGCATGACAATTGACAAATGACTAACAATCTCTACTCCTATTTGTTTCTCATTAACATAGTATTGATATATTATTTTAAAGGTACAATTATCAAATTTGTCCTCTGTTCATGCATTTTGTTTTAAAGTGGATTATGATTTATTTCACTTTTACTTGGCTTCTAGAATTAATGTTGGATTTTTTTTCCTTGCAGAATGAAAACATGGATGTTATGTGTGCTAGTCATGCACATTTTCTGGGTGAGATAACTGATGGTATTTATCTATATTCTCATTGAATTTGTGATTTTTATTTTTAATATCTAACTTCATTCATTATAATTATGATTGCATTATATCTTAGTTACATGTACCAATCACCCAAAATAGAAATGGTTTTCTTATTAGTAGAATACATTTGCACCTATAATTCTAGGGAATGGTTATATGTTTTCTGTGTTTTTTTTTTTTGCTACAACAATAAAAGTTATGATTTTGTTCATAGTTTAATTGGGTTTTGTCATTTTCTATCTTGGTGGCTGTTTTTTTGGTCCATAAAGCCATAAAAAATTTACACTCCGTAAGTAGTATTTAATGGTGAACAACTTGAGCTTGACCGAGTGCCTTTAACCAAAATGTTATTTGTAATACTCAAACTTTGCGTTTGATTTTGTAGTTTCTTCTCATTTTCTTCATTCTTTGATATTTGTGTTGCTATTTTGTACTTGAAGAGATAGGAATTGAAAAAAACAATGAAAATAAGCTCTCGTATCCTTTAGGATATGTTTGAAGATGATTGTAGTTTTTATTAATTTTATTTATTTGATTGTTTGTAGAAACAAATATATATAATTTTAGAATAGCCTTAAAACCTTATAATTAGCATCTTTCTATATATTGGATAGACTTGTAGCTTCTAAATCCTTTTCTAACATTATGTTCTAAGATATGTGATATGGAGTTGTAATATGTAAGACAATGACTATAAATATTCTAGTTTTTTTAGGGGTGGGGCTCTTATAAAGAAGACTAGAAGATATACGGGAATGATTCTATGCGCTTGTACATAATATGAAATTGATTGTTTTACAAAAATTTCAATTAATGTTTTAATTCTTTTTTATTTTAGGTTCAATTATATATATGATTGATAATTGATAACATCATTTATTTCTTTTTTATTTTGCATATGAATTTGCACTTTATGTGTGTAAGTTATGAGACAAGCCTCTGTTACCTTAGTGGGAAATTTTTTGGTCAAAAGCATCAAAAGTTTGTTTATAGTTTCTCCAGCTAGTGTATAAGTTTCTGATGAAGAAGAGTATTTGGGAGAATGTTGGAGAAATGATTTAAGATTACTTGCATACTTTTAATTTAAATTTTGGTGTTAATTATATATGTTAGTTATGATTTCTAGATTACGATGTTTATGTCATTATATTAATTAGAATATCAATATTATCTTGTATGAAATTTTAGTTTATTTAGGATTTTACGATTATATATCCCTTTTTTTTTGGTGACTAGGAAAAGAAAAACAACAGAGCAAAGAGATAAAAACAATCCTAAAGCAAATCCTCTGCTAGAAAAGGAAGACAGTCAACAGGGGGCGAGGCCCACAAGTTATATATCCCCTTTGCGTACCTTTGGTAATGAATGTTATTGGTTAATAATTAATCTTTTATAATCATGTGAATGTTATATGCACATTAACATATGAATTTGTTTAGTAATTTGTACATGTATTTTAATTAATTTTTCATTATGTCTAACATGTAAAAAAATCATTAGTTAAAAGCATTAAATTTTTATTTATTTCAAATTGGTTTTTGATAGAATGAACACTAGCAACCAAATTAGAGACCGATTCAGTCTCTAAATCATTTTCAAAACCAGTCTTTGAATCGGTCGCTAAACTCAGTCTCTAAATCGGATGCTAAATTAGTCTCTAAAATCAGTCTCTAAACAAGCAGTCACTAAATCAGTCTCTAAAATCGGTCACTAAATCGGTCTCTAAAAAAATCTGTGGCTAAAGCAGTATCTAACATTGGTCTCTAAATGATCGGTCGCTAAATCGGTCTCTAAAATCAGTCACTAAATCGGTCTCTAAAAAATCAATCGCTAAATTGGTCTCTAAAATCGGTCACCAAAATGGTCTCCAAAAAATCGGTCACTAAATCAGTCGCTAATAGTTAGCGACCTAAGGTTTAGCGACTTAGAGAAATCGGTCGCTAATGTGTTTAGCGACCGATTTTGGTATATTAGTGACCGAAATATCGGTCGCTATTTGCTAATTTTCTAGTAGTGCAAATCTACAGGTGAACCAGCCCTTTTCCTCTCCTTTTCTTCTTCCCGAAACCATTTCCGATAATTTATTTCAAGATCATACATCCTATCAAATGCTTTTTCAAATTTCTCAGCATGTTCCAACATATTGTAAGTGGAATTCCACCTAGTTGGAACATCAAGGCACACAAGACTTTGACACTTAATCATTTCAGCTTCAATGCACTCTTTAAATTTTTCAAGTCTTTGAGGAGAAGACCTAACATAACCCATAACATTCCTTATGCTTTCAGTAGATGATTGTTTTTCCTTTATGCCTTCATTTACAACCAAATTAAGAATATGGGCACAACACCTCATATGCAAATATTTACCACCACATACAAGTCCACCCCTGGCATCTAACTTTTTTTTAAGGTATGAAATAACCCCATCATTTGAGCTTGCATTATCAATGGTAATCGTGAACACACTTTCAATTCCCCATTCTCTTAAATATCTCTCAATTTATATTCCAATTGTTTCTCCCATGTGGTTTTCAACTAGGCAAAAGTTTAAAATTCTTTTATGCAATCTCCATTCTTCATCAATGAAATGTGTCGTTAAACACATGTAGCCTAAATTTTGGTTTGAAGTCCAACAATCGGTTGTCATACAAACTCGGATGCAATTCTTCATAAACTAAGCCTTTAGCCTTTTCTTTTCATCTAAAAAGAGTTGGTAACAATCCCTTGCAACCGTGACCCTAGATGGTACAGTAAATCTAGGCTCTAATCGATTTATCATTTTGCGAAAACCACGCCCTTCTACAACCTTAAATGGCATCTCATCACATATAACAAATTTAGCCACAGCCCTTTGACAATCCTCCAAGTTATAGCCCACATTTGTCACACCTAAAACATCTCCTTCGGTGATTTTTGGCATATACCCATGAAGTGTCCCCTTTTTACCCTCTTTACTAAATATCCATTTGTGAGATCTATGCAAATGCCTATTCAGAGAATTCATGCCATGTTTATTTGGGTGACAAGAATAAACTGTACAACAATGATTGCATTTGCCTTATGTTCCCCTTTAGTTTCTGCCAAAGGAAGCATAGTGAAATGATCATAAACCATAGATTTCTTACTCTTACCCTCAACTACTTTTTTATCACCTTCCCACTTGACTTCATTTGTTATTGGTGTAGCAACTATTGTAGGATTTGGGTTTGTAGCAAAGTTTGGGTTAGAAGTATCAGACAATGTTCTTGTAGGATCTTCTTCTATTTGCATTTAACTAAACCTAGACGATGAAAGCAAAAACATATAAATGACAGTCTACTGTTTCTAAACACTACTTATCAATAAAACCAACTAAGTATTGTAACAATGACAAGAGAAGAGAGATACACACCTCCAACTCCAAGTAAGGTCTTCTTTTTATCTAATGTTATATCCCTTTATTCAATAACAACTCCAAGTTTATAACCCAAAGACAAAACAGAAAAAATATAATAATAGATGAAAGAGACCAAATCCATTTATTTTTGGGCTTATTAGAAATTCAAGAAAAGAATTTCAAGTTAGTATGATTTAAGGTTTTAAGATAAATGAAATCATTATAACTTGATTCCTTATTATCCAAATAACTTTTTGTAATAATTATTCTCTTCCCACGTGATATGAAAAGGAAAAGGCTAGATAGTTAATTAGTTATAAGTCCATTAAAAGATCTAACATTTTTAACCAATATATAACTAATGATTAATATTAGTTAAGAATCTGTTATAAAAAAAAGTATATGGTTATTATTAAAAAAAAGTATTCCTGAACTGAGGTTGCCTTCCATCTTAAACGAAAACCCATCATTATATTGATGGATTATAAATCAATAGAAAATACTCAAGAAGTCGTAACTACAATATTTCCAAGGTTATCTTTATTCTCATATTGAATTCTAAATAATTTTTTTATTTTATGTTTTATAATCCGTATGTGGTTATTATGCTGTCAAAGTGTCAATTCTATAAAATTGGTTGGTGCAATTAGAATGAGCGCTCTGCTAGGGCTTGTGGAAAACAAGGAAAGTGAAAATCTTTCTCCTTTAACTCGGAGTGTTGAAAAGCCAAAAGTCTCTTCGGAGGGGCCATCCTCCCCGGAGGAAACTATAGTCCCAGAAACCCCCTTGCCAGTGACTATTGAACAATCCTTGGAGCCTCAAAGAGAGAATTATCATCTTGAGATGCTCAAGGAAGCTGCTTTGGAAGGGAGAAGGGTTGTCTCGTATAAGGATGCTATCCTTGGAGTTAATGGAGGAGCTTCAGAATCATCTGATGATGGGGAATCGTTCAGTTATGATGACTCCAACAGTGAGGAGGAGTGGAGATGGAGAATAAGGAAGTAGGTGACCCTCTTTGCCCAACTATGCATATCTCTATAGAGGAGCACAAGAAGGCTTGTAAACAATGGCGTCACTCTGTCCTGGTTAAAGTTCTGGGTAAAAAAGTTGGATTGCGCTTTATTTAATAAAGGCTAGATAAACTGTGGAATCCGTTAGGTGAAATGGAAATTATTGAACCAAGGCTAAATAATTGCCCCAGCTGCACCTATATAGGCCCATCAAAAAAGCCCAAAAATAGTCACACAAGTCAAGCAACTTGCGCGTCAGGTGACAGCCACTTCTGGGCAAGCCTAAATTAAAACCGCTCCTGTTGAACCCCAAAAGTCTGTTAATGAGTCCTCTAATGCTACTCAACCCATGGAGCTGGATACTGTGAGTCAACATTCAAATATTGGGCCTAGTCATCAAAATGTTCCCTCTCCCGCCCAGGTTGGTAATCCTTTGTCTTCTACAAGGGAGTTTGTTAATGACTTCCCAAAAGATTCTCGCCCTGCTCAATAATCCCAGTTTTGGGTTTTTAATCTCTCATTTGTTTTTTATGAATATTCTAGCCTGGAATGTTAGGGGAGCGGGAGCCCCATTTTTCCCTGCTTAATTAAAGACCTTAAGGGTAGATATAAGGTTGATATTTTGGCTCTGTTTGAAACTAGGATTAGTGGTCATAAGGCTGATGCCATTATTAATAAGCTGAATTTTGAGTTCTCTTCTAGAGTTGAAGTTGTTGGTTTTTCTGGAGGTCTCTGGGTGTGTTGGAATTCTTCTGTGGGAAAGATTGATATTCTGCAACAACATGAGCAGTTTGTTCATGCCCAAATCCAGCCTGCTGTTGGCAACCCCTGGTTTATTACCTTTGTGTATGGTAGTCCTAGGGGGAGGGAGCGTTTTAATTTGTGGAATAATTTAAATCTTATTGCGAACAGTTTGCAAGGTCCTTGTTTGGTGCTATGAGATTTTAACTCTTATCTTTTCCCATCTGAAAAATTGGGAGGTGGGAGTCCAAATTATGCTTCCATGCAAGATTTTAAAGACTGTTTACTAAACTGTTCTCTTTCTGACTGTGGATTTAATGGTGACCAATTTACTTTCTCCTGGAGTGGTATCAGAGAGATGCTGGACAGAGCCATCTCAAACAATGATTGATGATGTACCCGGATGCTTCTATTCTCCATCTCCCGGCTTTTAAATCAGATCACAGACCTCTCCTTGTTAAGCCTATGGGGATAACTCAGGATCAGAGTGGTCCTAAACCTTTTAGACTATTGGCTAGTTGGTCATCTGATAGCTCATTTGATAATTTGGTGAAAGGGGTATGGAACGGTAATGTCAACTGGAAGGAATCTGTTTCTAAAAAGTAGATTGGAATTATAATGTTTTTGGGAACATTTTTCAAAATAAAAGAAGGATCTGGAGGGTATAAATGTCAAGCTTCAGGTTACAAATGATAGGGGTTTGGAGAAATTGGAGAAAAAGCTTTGGAAGGATTATTTCACTATCCTTGCCCAGGAGGAGCTCCTTTGGAAGCAGAAATCCAGGTGTGACTGGATTAAATTTGGAGATAGCAACACCAAGTTTTTCAACGTGTCCACTTTAATTCGGAGGAAGAAGAACAAAATTGAGGTGCTTAGGAATGCTTCTGGAGAATTAGTGACTGATCAATCTGAGCTGTCTAACCTTGCTCGTGATTACTTTATTAACATTTACACTGCTACGAATTCTTCTTCTGATTGGAATCACCCTCACTGCTTCCTGAGAATACAGCCAGACACCTTAACTCAAATTCAGAATCGCTTTTCAGAAGTTGAGATTAAGAATGCTGTTTTTAGTAAGGGACCTTACAAGGCCCCAGGCCCTGATGGCCTGCATCCTTTCTTTTTCCAGAAGTATTGGGAGTCCCTTGGTCATTCAGTAGTTGATTTTCTGCAAAGATTTTTTTATGATCCTTCTCTCATTGTGTCTATTAACGAGACTTTTCTTGTGCTGATTCCCAAGGTTGAGGCCCCCCTCCATATGAAGCAATTTTTCCCCATCAGTCTTTGTAACGTGGTTTATAAGATTGTCACTAGGGTCCTTGCTTCTAGATTAAAGTGCCATATGGACTTCCTTGTCCACCCTAACCAATCTAGTTTTGTGCCTGGGAGACAAACCACTGATAACATCATCATTGCGCAAAAATATTCTACTCCTTCAGAATTAAAAAAAGGCAAGACTAGTTATATGGCTTTGAAAGTTGACTTAGAAAAAGCCTATGACAGGCTTAGTTGGAGTTTTATCAGCCAAACTCTCAAAGACCTTGGGTTTGGGCAACACCTACATGATCTAATTATGATGTGTGTTTCAACCCCAAAGATACAAATTCTATTTAATGGATCCCCTACTGAACCTTTCCTTCCATCCAGGGGAATAAGACAAGGAGACTCTCTTTCTCCTTACATATTTGTCCTCTGATTAGAAAGGCTAGCTCATTTAATTGAAGATAAAGTTCAAGCTAAGGATTGGAAGCCCATTCTGCTTAGTAGAGGAGGTCCTCCTATTTCCCACCTCTTCTTTGCGGATGACCTCTTTTTGTTTGCTGAAGCTTCTACTGATCAGTTACAGCTTGTGATGAATTTCCTTCAAAGTTATTGTGATGCTTCAGGGCAGAAAACTAATCCTGACAAATCCTCTATTCTGGTTTCCAGAAATGTGTGCCATGCAAGAGCATTAAAGCTTGCCTCTGTTTCGGGGTTTAATCTTACTGGGGATATGGATAAGTATTTAGGAGTTCCTATAATTCATGGTAGGAAATCCATTTCAAAGTACAATTTTCTGATAGAGAAAACAGAAAGGAGATTAGCCAATTGGAGAGCAAATTCATTGTCAATGGCGGGTAGGTTGACCTTGACTCAATCTGTAATTGCAGCCCTCCCAACTTACACTATACAAACAATGTTGCTTCCCAAAACAATTTGCTATAAACTTGGAAAGCTAGACAGGGATTTTGTTTGTGGTTCTAGAAATGATGAGAACAGAGTGCACTCAATTGCTTGGGACCAGTTCTGCAAGCCTAAAAATTCTGGGGGCATGGGATTCAGGAATCTCCATAACATCAATAGAGCCTTGTTCGTTAAGCTTGGGTGGGGTTTAATTTCTAAACCAAATGCTCTTTGGGTCAGGATTCTCAGAGCCAAATACAATACTGGTTATAGTTTCTTTCCGGATGTGAGGAGAAAGCACGAAGACTCTACCATCTGGAAAGGTATCTGTCAAGTTTGGGACCATGTCAAGGCTGGTTGTAAATGGAGAATTAGGGATGGTGCTTCTACAAGATTTTGGACTGGTAATTGGTTACCTTCTGGAACTGTTCTTAAAGATGTTGTGACTGTTCAAATTCATCCTAATTCCATGGATCTCTCTGTTCAAGCATATGCAGATTCTAATGGCTGTTGGGATTTCTCTTCATTTCAACACTTAATTCCTCCCACTGTTATGCAGGAAATCAGGGGCGGCCTCCCTCCTCAGGCCTCCCTACAGGCAGATAAGGTTATATGGGCTTTCAATAACAATGGGAACTTTTCAACGAAGTTAGCTAATCACCTAGTTGCTAACTCCAACTTTGAGGATCAAAATTTCTCTTGGAAGACTATTTGGGTGTGGAAAGGACCTCATAGGATCAAGGTCTTTATGTGGATGGTGCTTAGAAGGGCTCTTAAAACAGCTATGTTTCTTAGGAGGAGGAATGTGATCCAGAATACTACCTGTTATATTTGTGGTTCTCATGATGAAACGATTCTTCATGCCCTCAGAGATTGCTCCAGAGCTAATAGAATTTGGCATATATTGAGAGCATATCAATTTAGTCAGAACATTTTTTCCCTTAATCTCAGAGACTGGATTAACCAGAATATTTCCTCTCCTCTTCTGAATTCTAACGGTGATCCTTGGCATATTACATTTGCAATCGCCATTTGGTCCCTCTGGCAAGCCCGCAATGATTTCCTTTTTTCCTCAACCCATAACCTTCTAATGGACATGCCTTTGTTCCATAGGATTCATGTTAAGGCTCTGGAGATTTTTTCAACCCTTTACTCGGACAGAGGCTCTAGTAGTCCCAATAGAAATCCGAGGCAGGTTCTAATTAACTGGAAATGTCCACCAAATGATTATGTGAAGTGTAATGTGGATGCTTCAGTGAGACCTCCAACTGGGGAAGCTACTTGTGGTGGTGTGTTTCGAAATGATCATGGTACTTGCATTATGGGTTTTGTCCGGAATGTGGGAGTTGCCACTATCAACATAGCTGAACTGTGGGGAATCTACTCTGCTCTAACCCTTGTTGGTCAATTGAACATAGCAAATATTTGGATTGAATTAGACTCTTTGTGTGTTGTGTCTCTTATCAACAAGGATGGTCCTCATACTCATCCTTGCTATGCTATTGTTCAAGCTATCCGGAATTACATAAATCTGCACCCCAATACGAGAGTTACCCACTGCTTTTGAGAGGCTAATTCTGTTGCAGATTGCCTAGCTGATATTGCTTTCTCCTGGGATTATGGAATTCATCTCTTGCAGTCCCCCCTCCACAAATTATGCACTTGTTGCTTGCTGATGTTGCTGGAGTCTCTTTTCCTAGGACTATAACTAGTTAGTTTTGTTTTGGGGCCTTGCCCCTCCTTGTAACAAAGAAAAAGTGTCAATTCTATGACAACATGGTTTATTTCTCTAAATAATGAACCTGAAGAAAAAATGGCAACTACTAAGAGATTAGCTACCTATACCTGTTGGCCGCAGGATAGGAAACTAGTTGTTCGAGAGATTAGAGAAAGAAAGTTTAAACCGAGGGTAAGAAGGAGCAACCCACTTGCTACTTTCTAGCCCTGAAAATAAAAACAAAACATAATCATTCAATTAGGGGAAACAAAGCCAACCTTTTGATTCACTGAGTAAGGAGTAGCGAATCAGAAAAAACCATCCTATTTATTCATTTAGGTGCAGACCTGCAGCTGAGGGGAAACAAATGCCAGCCTGTTGGAGTAGTGCACGGTGACGTACTGTTAATGGAGTAGGAAGACGATGGAGGAAGGAAAGGGACGACGCCGGCAACGGAAGAGAACAACGACACCGGTGATCGGAAGGCAAGTTGTGGCAATAAGGAGGAAGATGGAAGGAACGAAGGAGATGCGGAAGATGGAAGGAACCAAGGCCGACGCTAAAATTTGTTTTGCCTTTAGCGTCGGCCTTCGCATCGGCCAGACCGACGCTAAATAGAAATTTTTTTAAAAAAATTATTTTACCCTTAGCGAAGACCTGGCCGTCGCTACATAAAAAAGTTAGCGACGGCCAGGCTGTCGCTACATAAAATTGTAAAAAAAAATCAACTTTGTGATGGTTTGGCCGTTGCTAAATACTCGCGTCTAAAAACGCGCATTCTTGTAGTGCGAGGGTCAGCCCGAACCCGTCCCTACCCGATACCGAGCTAGCACAATGGACAACCTTTTTGTTATTTTTTTGGCACATGGACGGGGTTTGACCCGGACTGTATGCGACGGGACGGACCAGGTTTGCGGGTCTGATAGGGCTTTGTTCACCCCTAATGACATGCAACTTTAGATGATGTACAGAGGATGATTATACCTGTCACATCAAATCATAATACTTTGTAATCTCTTGTAATAGTCATCTAATCAAGTTGCTTGTGTCAATGGTCATGCCGCCCATCTTAGCCAAGTGGAGGGTACATTAAATGCGATAGGACTTGGTAGGTAGCCGTGGTGTTTTTATGGTGAGCAAGCATGGACAGATGTCTCATGATTCGGGGTATGCATGTCGGTGGAACCTTGATCAATGTCGTAATCGGTCTAAATAAAGATTCAGAATTGAATATAGTATACTAGGGATCAACCTAGGTCGTCCCTCAAGGAACCCAATCAATTAACTAAGTACCTAAACAGTCACAAACACACATGGGGAGTCTTTTTGAAAGAATTGAAATTAACATAAATTGAAATTAAGAAATAAATCAAATTCAAGAAGCGGGTTAATCCTATGGCTTGTTCATAACTGAATTTATCATTGGTATCTAAAGATAATTCTAATTAGTGTATTAATCCTAGTTTGATCTTGAATTAACCAATAAGAATTAATTAATTCATAAATTTACCAAATACATTAAGCATGCAAATATTCATTTAATTAGATTAGTGATCAAGCGCCTCTAGATTCTAATTTAATTATAAGATCTGAAATTCAACCAAATTCATGCAAGATTAAGCAACTCACATGTAATCTTAATCTCTAAATTACAGAATTAAGCAAACTGTAATTAAGCAATAAAACCAAATTAATTAAAGCAACCGATTTGAATTTCACAATAAGAGAAGGGAGTAGGAGAAGAAGATTAATAACAATAATATAAAATTGAAATTAAAATAGAACCTCTAAACCTGAGTTGTGAACTACACAAGAGAACTAATCCAAGAGTGGTATAGCCTTTCATGGACACTTCAACCAATCACAGTGATGAAAAAAGTTTACAACAAGGGAAACTCTCAAAAGAAGAGGAAGAACTCTCTGTAAACTATATTCCTCAAACTCAAGAATCAAAAGTTTTTTTCCTAATTGATACCTAATATCAATAAATAGATCCTAATAAATAAATAAACAATCTCCAATAATATATGTATAAAAGCAGGCCTAATATAGTCCGCCCGGGCCCAAAACATCTAAAACGGGAAAGTAAAAATTGCATCCTTACTGGCAGAAATCTGCGTCTATCGTGAGACTTAAATAACTCTCAGGCCAGATGACCAAATAGTGTTATATATCAAATCGAAGCCCTGGATGTTAGCTTTAAAACACAATTGGAAGCTCTTCAAAATGCGACCTAGAGCTCAAGATATAACCTGAAAAGCTAGAAAAGGTCATTACGCCAAATTATCCGATTTTAATTAAAATAAACAATAAAGCCCAAACAAGATCCAATTTAATAAACCTTAATCAAATAAGTATAATTAAGCCAAAATATCAATCAATTGTACCATTAATAAGGTTAGAAAGTGTACATAAAAATATATCAACCAGATTACCTCTTGGGGCGTAGGATGTTCATTCTCGGGTCTAGGATCTCGGCCAAGCTGAGGGTGAGCTCGACCGGGTTTGGAACAGTTTCCCCCAACTTGGTAGCTAAATGGGGGTCTTAGCTGCCAAGATGTGGGTGTTTTGCTAGGCTGGGGTTCCCTTGGTTTGGTCCAAATCATATTCCATGTCATTAAACCAAAATTTGTCATCTCAATCATCTCTGTTGAGTCTCAAAAATATCATTAAGTATTTAATAATGATTGAGTCTCATTTTCCTAAGTTTTAATGAGTAACAAATTTTATTAAAATTACAATTGCAATAAGTGTCTATACTTTTAATATGATTTTCATGTTTCAGCAAGATGACCATCTGAAGTGATCTACTGTCTGAAGAAGTAGGATCATCTAAAGTGGTTTATTCGTCTGAAGCATGGGATCATCTGAAGTCAAAAGAAGACAATCTGAAGATGTGTGATGTGGCAGATTATCTGAGATCAGAAACCATCTTAAGAGTGAAGCCCTCTGAAGATCTCTGATAAAGACTCAAGTCAGTTCAACGCCTTCTGAAACAAGTCTTTGGCCTAACCTTTTTAAGGCAAGATGCTCAGAGACTTTCCTGCACTTTTGAAATACTTGCACCAAAATGGAAATGTCTGCAATGTAGTCTTTACAGTGCTGAAAACAGAGACATTCTGCACCATCTACCTTGTACTATGTCAGAAGCTATTTCACAACGTGATTAATAGCATTAAATTCTATCTCTCAACGGTGATCTCAACAGACTTCATCTCAAGAAGTATAAATAGCTTCATGCACGTCTTTGCAGAGCAGAGAACAATCTAAGAAAAAAAGAACAATTACGCTGCAAGTTTTATGCTGTAAAACAATCTGATAAAATCATTCTTGTACAATAACTTTCATACCCTGAGTCTTACTTAGTTTATTTGTACATCTTTCAGTTTAAGCTCTGAACTGTTTGTAGTTCCTTAGCTTGAACAAATTCTTTCATACTTAAACACTTGGGTGTTGAGCCTGGAGAGGCTTGTTTGTTAAACAATACTTGGTTGTGAGCCTGAAGAGGCTTGTTGGGAAAGAATACTTGTTGTGGTAGAACCTTAAGAGGCTTGACAGAAAAGAAGATTAGTGAATATCCAGCTGTTGTGTTTTGCTCTGGGACTGGACGTAGCTCATTGTGGTTGTGAGTGAACCAAGATAAATCTTCTGGCTAAGTTCTCTCTTCTCTAATCTCTTTAAATTCAATTTAAAGCTAACAAGAATGGATTTGAATTGGTAGGTATAAAAGCTTTTAACGTAAACTTTTTTTTCAAAAAAACAAGTTCGTCAGTCTGAAGGTGCTTCAGACAAAACGTTAAACTTTAGATTATATTTTTCATCTGAAAGCTTTTGCAAAAACTTCCTATTTATGAAAAGGGGTGCCGTCTACGGTGAGTCTTATTTTTTGTGACTCACTGGTGTTACAACCCATTTATCACCGTCAGATCTTGTTTAGTAACAGTGAACGGTTGAGATTCCTAACCGGTTACCTGTTATTTTTTTTAACAAAGTCTTCATTATTTCAAGGTAGTCCTTTTTTAAGTTGTGTGGTTATTTTGGTTATTTAACAAATAGCCCTTATATTCCTGTCAAATAACCTTGCTGTCATTTAAAATAACCTTGCTTACTCTTTCAAAACTACCAATTATCAGTCATTTTTCTTGCATTATTTGGTAGTTGTAATGGCAGGCAGAAAATTTATCTGTGTAAAAGAAATAAAGTTACTGATACTAACACCATACATTGGACTAAATTTTAAAACAAAGCATTAATCACCAGTAGCAAAAAACATTGCTTTTGGTGATGAAGTTCCCAAATAATTAGAAGATGATAGTAGTTTGTGTGTCTTACACAATGAAGGATTCTGCAAAAAACAATTTCTAAATTTCAAAATACTTGGATAGAAGTACGGTTTTTGATGGATTTATAATCTTTCACATTACTACCATCTACGTTTCACTTGGAGGCCTAAGTGTTGTGCCCCATTAATTTTCCAGAGAGTGAGCTCATCTCCGTGTTGTAGTCTAGCCTGCCTGCAATATTGGTACCACCCTTGCGCAAGACGGCAATGCTTTGTTATTTTGGTATTCCAGAGTAACATCCATGCCTTAATTTCACCATTTGGCAATTTGACTTGAATTTCATGTTGGTCTTTTTGCGGCTCAGATGTCACTATTGTGACAGGGAGGACCTACATAAGTGTTGTTGTAATGATTAGGCTAAGAATATCCATATATCGCAGGTAATACACCATTCTCAGCAGTAGACATACTCATTCAAATTTGTGACAAGTGCACCATGTGCTTATGAGCATTATAAATGAATATTGTGTGTGTGATTATCTAGAATAGTGGTACATCATTGTTCGTTGAAAGCAATTAAGTATAGCACATGCAATACATCATATGCATAAAAGGTAAGGTACTATTTTTGTGTTAGTTGTGTTGTTGGCTGAAGGAGGAAAGTCTGATAGCAAGCAACATTTTACTAAGAGGGATTAAAATCAGGGGGTTGGGTTGTATTTTTGTCTTAAGTTAAAAAAATGTACTGGACATGTAATTCAAAATATTCATATTTTTTATTTCTATATTTACTAAAGCTGGTGATGGCTAGGTTTGTAGGCCATGTGTATGTGGTGATTACCTATTGTACAAGTAAATGTAGAGCAAAAACAGTAAACCACATTCAATTAAGGTTAGTGAAAATAAAGTTGGTACTAAATGCAGTGGTAAAATGAGATCTGTGATGAAAGTGATTTACCAGTCCTTGTCTGCCTCCTTCTATTGCATTTGTGATTTTTGTTGTCCAAAGTATACGATCACCATGTCCTGGAACTTGATAATCGTCATTTTCGTAGATGTCAATAATCTCTTGTGGTTCTTCTTTTACATCTTGATCTACTTGGGGATGCTGGTTGTATTGAATTTCACCTAATCCGTTAGTCCACCATATCTTCAGATGAAAGTAATTATTGATTCTGTAGGTGTAATGGAGTTCCACTTCTGAGTGTAGGTTGTAGAAGTGCATCATTTGTAGCACTCCATCTTCAAACCACTGCCTCCCATCGTGTATGGTGACAGCCACGTTATGAACTTTCCCAGTTGGGTCCAAGAATTTCACTGTATCATCCAACCTTGGAACTAGGCAGTTGTTTAAATCTTCACCCACTCCGATCCTTGTCTGCATGGCAATAGGGCATATTGTTTATGAAATGTTCAGCCACTAATTTATTGTGTTATATAGAATAATATTAAATTACAACCTGATTTGGGTGCCACGTTGCCTTGTATGTGGTTCCAATAAAAGATGTGTGTCCTGGATTAATGGAACAGAGAAGGTTTGTTATAATTTTGTAGCCACAACAGTGGGTTACATATTTTAAAAGCATCATGGAAAAAGACAAAAGTTAACAAAAGTGGACACACATTGTCCAGTGTTAGGCGTACAATGTGAAAAAGTGTCATTTGTTTTGTAGTCTATTTTGGTGAAAGTGGTCCCTAAAGTTGGAGTACTTAATTATATTCCTTATTGTTTCCTATTTTGGCATGATTTACGTGTTCGACTTCGGCCGAAGAGGATGAATTTATTTTTCCAAAAGCAGGAGACAAACTAGGGTTTGTTTATATTTTTAAATTTTGTAACTTCCTAAAATGAAAAACAAACGCAAATAGGGATAGGTGATAAATTTAGGTTTGAACAGGGATGATCAAATTTTCATCATTTGATAAAGCAGTATGAACTATGAGTAGTATTCATGGCATTTTGAAGTTGGTAGTTGTAAGAAATGGACATGCAGGCAACGATATAGGAAACAGAAACCATAGAAGAAAGATCTGACTACAATCAGAATTATTCTTTTCGGTCTAGAAGCAAGTGGTAGTTTAAAGTACCTGTTCATGACCATTGCTGCGGTTGTGGGTGCAACGCTCCGTGATTTTGGTCGCCGTGATGAGCTTCCGGAGAAGTCCATGGAAGACGAACGGGTAGAGTGAAATGGTTCTCTGTGTTAGTAAAAGAAAGAGAGAGTTCTGTGGTGTGGAAGTGGAAAGGACTCGTGGTGGTGTTATGTGAAGTGAGTGGTTCACAGCTGTCCTTTTTATTTTTACAAAGAGTTTTGTTTTGAGTCCGGGAGGTTTAATTTTTTGGTTAGGTGATTTTTTGGGCAATGCAGTTATAGGCTGATGAACTAATTGTTTTTGGTCTGTGTAACATAATTTTTTTATTTATTTAAATGTAGAACAAAATTGTTATATAATATACCTATATTATTAGTTTGATTTTCCAGTAATAAGACGTGCTTAAATAGTCTTCTTTGTTTGTTCCGTTATTTGTTATGTTAAATAATAATAAATTGTATTAGTCAATTTTTAAAGTAATTGTAATTAATGTTGTCTGAATGAAAAACCATTTTTATGGTAAATATTGTTCTATAAGTTGATTATAAGTTATCTTTTTTGAATTAATTTATTATGTATTACAACTGTTTGTGTTAATGTGTCTAATTAGTTTTATTTAAGAACAATATAAACTTATGTAGACGAACAATAATATGTGGTTGTGGTGGTTTCATTTTGCCAAGGCAGCTTGGGTGGAGGTCAGGGGTGGTGAGGGGGTAACCGTGGCAAATTTTTGGGATTTATTGCAATATATTTTAATTATGGTGATTTATTTTCAATTAAATGGCAATTAATTAATGGAAATAGGAAGGTACGCTGATTAATTGTGAGAAAGTTACTGGGGTGTCCATTTGTGTTGAGGAAGACTTGGTTTGAGTTTCGTCGGGTTTCGGCGAGAGCGTGACCACCATTGCCAAGATGGATGTTGGAGGAGTAAACCTAAAACCCTAAGTGTCTTTTTGGTCCGGTGAGTGGGAGTTGTGGTTGTGGTGGTTTCATTTTGCCAAGGCAGCTTGGGTGGAGGTCAGGGGTGGTGAGGGGACACCGTGGCAAATTATTGGGATTTATTGCAATATATGTTAATTATGGTGATTTATTTACGATTAAATGGTAATTAATTAATGGAAAATAGGAAGGTACGCCAATTAATTGTGGGAAAATTACTGGGGTGTCCATTTGTGTTGAGGAAGACTTGGTTTGAGTTTCGTCAGGTTTCGGCGAGAGCGTGACCACCATTGCCAAGATGGATGTTGTTGGAGGAGTAAACCTAAAACCCTAAGTGTCTTTTTGGCCCGGTGAGTGGGAGTTGTGGTTGTGGTGGTTTCATTTTGCCAAGGCAGCTTGGGTGGAGGTCAGGGGTGGTGAGGAGGACACCGTGGCAAATTATTGGGATTTATTGCAATATATGTTAATTACGGTGATTTATTTACAATTAAATGGTAATTAATTAATGGGATTATATACATTTTTAATTTGTAACACATCAACTCGTGGTGTGCTCATTTTGAAATTAAAGTTTAAGTAACATTTTATGTGAAGGATGGAGACAAGGAGCATTATGAATGGGATGTTGTCCAAATGTACCTATTTTGTGGGGAGAGGGAACACATGAAGGAAAGTAAGGTGTCTTTTTTATCATAATCTTGGAAACTCAATCTACATAGAACAGCGCTGACATACCTGTACATAGCTTGCACTAAATGGTTATACGGACTTTGCATACGAGGATAGCTGGAAATAAGCAAAGTTGAATTAATGAAGAATAGTCCACTATAAACACTACCTTTGTTAACCTTATTTAATTAGCCTATTTAAACTCCATAATGGGTACGTTGTTTGTTTTAGTATATTGCACCATTTATAAAATGTATAATGTTTCCCTCCATTATGATGACAAACCGAGACTGATTAATAAATTAAGGATGTGCCACAGAACTGGGTAGTGGAAATTAAAGGGCGATATTTCATTACATAGACTCAACTACATAGCTGCAAGCTATTAAGGTAAAAAGACAAACTTCTTAAAACTAAACACGGTAGCTAAAATAGACGGTGAGCAGACGTTCATTTAAAGTGCAATGACGCTGGAGACAATAAGCAAAGCCAAAGTGAGGAAGAAGGTCACTAGTAGAACCCAAGTAAGCATGTGAGAACGTGGTGGACGACTTACGATCCCTCCTTCAACCACAAGCACTTCTACCGCTTCCTCGCTATTTGCTTCTTGTGGTGGATCATCTTGCTGGCCCTCAGGAGGAACGTCTCCAACATAGAACATCCCCCAGTAACGTAGCCACTCAGTCTTAGCTTCTTCTAAGGAAGAGTACGACTTGAATAAGCATCCAGGAAACCCATTCACTTGTTCTTGACAATCAAGCCATGAAGAATATATCCTTGGTTGCCTTCCCTTAAAGACAACATAGATTTTCTTCTTTTGGTGGTGACGGTTGTTAGTCATGATGAAAGTCAACTAAATGGGTGCTTTTATGAAATATGCTGGAGACGTTGCCATCACTATTTGAAGCTCCTCCCTTTTATAGGCTAATAATGGGAGTTCTTTATCACGTGGGTGGGACACATGGCAACAGTTATTACGGTGAAATAATTAACGACGAAACATAATTTTCTTTTAAACAAAATATCTTAACTACACGTCATAATAAGGCATATCCTTATATATTATTAAAGTACACAAATACAAAAGAAATTGGTGACTTAATCAAATAGGTTTACTAAGGTTAGCCAATTCCTCCTTAAGTCTTGTATTTTCCATTATAACATCAAATTTCTCAGCGTCTAAACGTCTATTTTCATTTCTAACATCTCGATGTAAGAATAATTGAAATCTTTGAAAATCTTTCCCGTGGAAGAGGACCATCGTTGTAACAGATGAAGAGCCACACTTTCTCTGGATTCAAATTCAGTTTCAGTATATTCACCGAGCGAGCAAGGCGGTTTGCCAATTAAATCGGTCTTTAAGCAACCATAGCATCTATATAGTACTTTGTCATCGACTGTCTTCTTATCTTGCAAAGTATATTCTGGTGGGGGAATCCTAAATTTTTTAGTTGTATCAAGCAGCAATTCTTGCATACAAACTTGTATGAGAAATCCAGCATCCTTTTCATCACGTATGAGTTGGAAAAATTTCACCAATTCTATTTAAATACAAATTCCTTTAACCAAAAAAAATTTTGACCGTCCATAAAAAATTTTTTGTGAACAATATTTCTTTTATAACAAAAATATAAAAAAATTAAGTAAATACCTGTTTGATTGGATGTGCTACTACCACCAGTTCTGTGATATTCAAACCATGCTTTCATCGCTAAATCCCGACATTTGGATACCGAATGTTGTGCATCTTTATAATCTTTGATTTGGACCTGACAGTTTAACCATGAAGAATATATTCCAGGCCTTCTCCCCTCGAACACCACATACCACTTCCAAATTTTGTCTGGCATTGTTTGGCAAACACTTATAAATAAACATTTACACTACCAAATCCTTCAAAAGGCAATTTAAATACCAACTGAGACTTTTATGGAAGACATTTTGGTTATACCATGGATTGTTATTTATATTGCCTAAAAATTCTAACGTGTAACCTTCAATGCAAAGGTGAAAAAAAAATTATTTACAAAATAATTTTTTATGTTTGGATTGTAGTAGGTATCAACGTTGGAAGGTGGTCTAATTTGGACTTTATAAGATCATCTATGTCTTGTCCTAATGCTGACACATAAAAAACCAATTTTAACATGCTACCACACCGTCTATACAATGACAGTCCCCTGGCCTTGTAGGACTCTGATACTAGGTGCAGCAAATAATTCCTTAATTTGAGTTACATTGGTAAATGGCCATGCAAAGGGTACTGCAACAAATATATGCTATCAATTTATTGAGCAAGCAAGTGGTAGCGTGTGCCTTATCATAACAGCTATATGTACTATATATTAATGGTGCAATTAAACAAAAGTTGTCTTTGTTTCACCAAAATAGAAAAACAAAGTTACAGCCACATATACCATGTATTTGCTTTTCTTTATTTAAATCGATGAGACCATTGACCAGTACCTTTGTCCTATATAACGTGGTCTGCTTCCATCCCACCTCTAAACAAAAGTTATTGCTAGACACATTAAAGAAAGAAGAAGAATGTTCGAACAAGCTTCTGATGTGACCATGGTTGAGCAAACTCCAGCTGAGATGAACGTTGCAGGGGATCAACTAAACAATAACCATGGGTTTCCAAGTTCTAACCAAGCAAGTCTTTTAAAATTTTCAGGCGTTATTTTATTGTTGAAGTTAATGCTACTGTCCTGTAAGTCATTCATTCATATTTAATGTTTGTGCAGGTTTATGGTGGAGTTGGTGGAGCGGAACTGAATGCACAACATTTAATTTCGACATTGACGGAGCTTGTTTCTAATACGAAGGTTTGTATACCATGTTGGCTCATGTACTTTAACTGAAATGCTATGCTTTATTTACTTCCCTTAAGCAAGAAAATGTAATAAATATCTTTCTGATTCGCAGATGATCATCAAGCGTCAAGACGAAAATGATGAAAAAATTAAATTTCTAATAGCTAAAGTTGGAGAACGTCAGGAAAGTCGTATTGATGTGAATCAAGGTTCACAAAGTGGTCGAAATATTAGTTCACATGATGACAAACCAAGAAACAGAGAGGGTTTCTCAAAGACAAATTGGGATAATATAAAACTAGAACCATTCCCATCTGAAGATACGGATGACTACTACGTGGATGTGTCAGACGACGAAGGTTATTTCCATGACATGGGGATAAAGAAAAATAAAACAAAATTGTCCACTCAGTCAGCACCATCCCTCCTAGGACCTAATAAGGGTCAAAGCTTTATTAAGTCTGAACATGATATGTTCTACAACATGGAAAAAGGAAAAGACTTAACGATACTAGCAAATAGCTTTAGAAGGGGGAATATGTACAATGGAACAGGAGCAGGGAAAGACTGGGAACAGGATGACAAGTCAAGCATACAACCAAGGAAATTGTCATTAACTCCTCCAGACAGATCCAAAAAACCTAAATTTATTGACCTGGACCCACCAAAGAAATGCACACCATGGAAGTCAGGTGGGTTAAAAGACAGGAATGGCATAGAGATTGTGGCAAAGGACAAAAATATTGTTAGCAATGGACGTCCAATATAGAGACCCACTAAGGTATTAAAATAAATAAATTAGCTTTCAACTTATATTTTATATGTATTAGTCTTCAAAATAAAATGTTTTTTTCCTTTATATGGGTATGGGTCTAGCCATTGTGAAGACCAAATTCATGCCAAGCACGGACATGAACCTAACACCCCAAGAAATTCATCTTTCACTATACATCTTCCACGTGGACAGCGACTCCAGGTATTTAATTCTTATTCATGTCTTACTGTTTACAATTTATAAGTTATTTAAAAAATTATATTTCTTTCATTGTCATTTATTCGTTGCAAGTGAAACAATTGCAAAGATAGGCACTACAATAGCTACAAGAATGACTTTGGAGACTCTATGCCCTGATAAAATTGTGGACCGTGAGGTATATTTCTCTTGATATGTTAATAATGTTAATAAAAAGTGCTTATATATGATAAAATCTTCCCAAATAGTGCATATAACATTCACACAAGCTTATTTTTACTCCAGATATTTAGGCTTTTGGCACAAAAAAATACCAAGGAACAGAGGGAGAAGGAAACACGAACAACTTGGTGCCTCCCACCATCGTTTGTGGTATCAATTTCATTTTTTTCCAATTAAACAAAATAATATATATATATATATATATATATATATATACATCATTTGTGATAAGCGCAATATATTTGCCAGTGGGATGTGCGTAGGGAATCACACATTGACAAACTTGTAGACGAGTATAGCTCAGAATGGATGCCACCGTGTCAAAAAATCAATTATGTGAGAAATTACATTACTCACTAAATTTTTATAATTTGTTTTTAAAACAAAACTTCATTACTTATTATTTCCAAAATTATTTAACGCAGATTTATGTTCCATTTGAGGAATTAAATGGAGCATGGTTTCTAATGGTGATAAGTTTAGAACAAGGAGTCATTTATTATTTTGACTCCTACGGTCTTCCACAAATACAACCAGCTAAAACAAGCATAATGAAACAAGTGGTGAGCTGCCCTGGCTAAAAAACTTGTTACTCAAAGAAATTTCAATCAAGTAAGAAATAACTTCTAATGTACAATTCCCAATTTGCAGTGTCTGGTGATTAGTCAAATGTTCCAAGGCTTCCCATATCTCGCCGCAATCTACTCTGCTTATTATGAGATGGAGTTATGGGAAATCATTCAACCCCAAGGATTGCCCCGCTATTCACAAGGGTATGTAACCCCAAACTTAAGACCCATTCTAACCAGCAAAGGTACCCCGTAACTGAATTTTTTTAACATTTGTTTCAATTAAACAGAGACATCTCTGCCATTTGGGTTCTCACTTGGATGTCAATGGTTGACGCATTCACTGCAAATATATCACCTAAGGTAAGCTTAAAATGAATAAGTCACCCACCTGTTTATTGCGTGACATTAACCCTTCATATTTGGGGTTTTCAAAGATGAGTGAAAAGAATGTAAGAATGCATCTTGCTCTGGACCTTGTACAAGGTAATCACAATCAATATTGGGAAGAAATTCGTGGCAAGTCCGAAGCATTTTGGCAACGAATTAGAGAGCGTAACTAGCATAAGAGTGGTGAAAAGAACTATTTCTGGAAGAATTTGATCTCATTTTTTTGTTTTGAAGTCATCTACGCAAGCATGATCCTATTAATGTTATTTTGTATGCTTTAACTTTGTGGAAGTCCCTTCAATGCTAGCATGAACCTATTAATGTTATTTTGAATGCTTTTACTTTATGTAAGTCCCTTCAATGTAAGATTTAATGAGACAGTTGTTCATTACAAATTTCATCATCACACTCCATTCTCTTACATTTCAAGAAATCAAATGTAATGCAACATTAAACCTAACAAAAACGCTATCATAAAGCATAAAACCAATTTAAGCCTACTTAACTGACATTTAAATGAATCAATTTTCATTTTCAGCTCTTCAAGTTCTCCTTCTTGTGATAATATAATCCCATTCAACTCACCTATCTCAACCTTATGTTCCTCGAGGAATACATCAACACTGTTATTTTTCTTCAATAGAGTATTAATTATTTTACATACCTGTCACTTGGGGGTGGATCAATCCATGAAAAAAAATCACAATGTCTTTTAGCCACTTTGTAATTTGCACAGCCAATAAACCGCCTTCCAGGATTCTTATCAGTCCATGAGGTTTGCATAACAACATTTATACCACACTTGCACACCTTCATGAAATCTCTCCTATTGTATGAATTGAAGCTATTGCATCCTTGTAAACTAGAACCCTCCATCATAAACTTGTTCTCAAACAACCAAAATATAAAAAAATTGCAATTCCACAACAACTAAGGTATCATTCACACAAGTTCAACCCCTTTTAATATTTCAAAAAACCATCACAGATTTAATGTGCACTGTTGAGAGACTACCTAATTTCGTACCCGATTATTAAATACTCAGACAAAGCAATAACTATTTCAGACGTAATGGTTGTACACAATGTTCACAATCATTCATTTTGTACTATTCCCACATGGCAAACAGACAAACCCACTAATAGACGTTACAAATCACTTAAATCAATAATATCCTACAGTTTAATGGAATTAATTCGACCATTAACCATCAACTAATTATAAATCACACAATATCACAACTAAACATATTGAGTCATTAGCGTTCTACAAATTAAACCACCATTACTCACGGATACAAATCGTCGAATCGGCAGCCCACCAATGAGTACAATTCATCAAATCTGCACCCCACCAATAGCTGTCTCTTTTCCACTTTAAATCCACTGCAATAGTTCAACAACAAAAACATAAAATGATTAGGTAACCTAAATAGTCAGCAAAATTATCAAAAAAACATAACATAATTTAAATTAACCACATTATTCTAAATCAGGATTACCTGTTCTGGATCAAAATCTTCGTAATGATCATGTGCCTCACTTTGATGGACACCGTTAGAGGGACCAGCACCTACATCTTCTTGCGTCATATGAACAGGACGCGACGGACAGGTCAATTTGTTGTGACCCGGGAGTTTGCAAATTGAACAATTTTGTTTTTTATGAACTCTTAAACCAGAAGAAGAACATGTGACTCCACTGCCCTTTGTCCCTACACGAACAGGGTTCCTCAGTGTGTCAGCACCACCATTACAAGAGGAACCAAATGGACCCTGTTCATCTCCTTCCTCTGCCCTGCATTGAGTAAGGTCTGCAAGTATCCTCTCACGCTCTGCATTATATTTTTCTATAGTTCCAGCCTTGAAACAACTAACATGGTCGTATAAACCATTAAGAGAGGCCCTACGAGCACTCCAAGCTGCATCAAAACATTCAACATTCTGACATACTACATTGTCCAAACCGGCCTTGACATATTTTGACCACCTATTAAGGATCAATGTGTCAGGAATGTCATCAATTCCTAAATGAGCCAAAACAGAAACGATATGCTCACAAGGTATCCCTCTACACTCCATTTTCATGCATGCACATTTCATTTCTTTCGTACAAGGGTACAAACAAACACGACATTCCGAAGAACCAACACTTTGACCCCTAACAGTGAAAATAGTACACCTAACAGCCTGGGTAAAACCATTAACTACCATGAAGGATGCCCTATTTAAACCACGGTGAAATAAGAAGAAAACTCTCCTTATGCACACCTTAGCTGCAAACCTTTCAAGTGATTAAAACTCAGTTTGCATTACCGGTTCACCGTGAAGAGATGAAAACTCATCTTCCTTCTCTTTAAAACGCATGTGACTTAAGCAACGATGAAAATGCTGTAGAAAATCACTCAGATTGTACCTTGAGTTTACAAACTTTGCTAACTCAGAGTGCAACCCCTCACACCTTGAGGTGGTCCTAAATCCACCAAAAAATTTGCCACGTAGATAAGCCGTTGCCCATATTGTCCTCTTTTCATATATACTTATCACCCAAGGATTTTCTTCAACTCCAAAAGTTGCAACCAATTCACACCGCTTCTTCCTAAATGTCCCAACATCATAATACCCAAGCATGCATTTCTCAAATGATTTAGTGAAATCAGCATTTTTTACATTAGATGTTGTATTTCTCATCAGGTGCCAAGCACACAGACGATGATAAGCATTGGGGAAGACCCTTTCAATGGCATTTTTCATAGCTAAATCACCATCAGTTATTACAGCATTCGACAATTTACCTTTCATTGCTTTTGAAAACTGCTCCAATAGCCAAACATAGGTCTCCTCCGTCTCGTTGGCAATAATGGCAGCAGCAAAAATCGTGGAATGATTATGATTATTTACACCTAAAAACACAACTAATGGCATAAAATACTTATTCTTACCATAAGTTGCATCAAATGCCAACACTTCCCCAAATAACTTGTAATCAACTTGACTCATACCATCACTCCAGAAAAGATGTTGTAGCCTACCTTCGGCATCCACAGTGTGTTCAAAATACATCTTATCATCACTTAACCGTAGCTCTCCAAGGTATTGGAGAGCACTTTTAGCATCTGAACAATTCTTCCTCCTCTGCTCATTGATCTTGTTATACATATCTTTCTTCCTAAAGCCAATCTTCTCATAACCACCAGACTGATTAGCAAATGAACTAAATATGATGGGTGGCCTAATACCGACCTTAATTATATTATTCATTTGGAGAACATCACACTTAGAAATTTTTCTATACACAGGAAGCATACTGCAATGCACTACACCTAACAAATCATGGTTATGCTTATCAACAAAGCAAATGCAATACCAACGCACAGAAAATTTGTTGACATGAACTACAAATCTAGCCTCACACTCACACCTAGTTTCAGGTCTTGGTTCACGAACTCTATCTTCCATTCTCAAACCACGATCCTCACGGACCCCAGCTCTACAACACATAAACTCCTTCTGATACTCCTCCAACGTTCTTTTATTCCTCAGTGTTCTGCCCCTACGAATACCAAAACCATTGGCTTTCCCATATTCAAAATAGAAATTATAAGCCACCTCCATATTAGTAAATTCATACTTCTCTATTTCGTGGGGGCTGAAAAAACCAAGGTTCCACATCTTCAAAAAATCGTCATCAGTTGCAATTACAATCTTGTCCCCGTCATCTTCTTCTACATTATCTTCAACCTCATTGTCTTCCCAGTCCTCACCCACTATGAAAGTACCCCAATTTTCATCATAAAAAAAGAAAGGACCACCACTATCCTGAGCACAAACACTTTCCTGTTCACGCGCACTTTCCTGAGCAAACCCACTATCCCCTCCACCATCGTCATCGACATTTTCAAACACAACACCGCCTTCAGAATTTTCAAAACACACATTCATAGTTCAAATCACCTACGACATAAATTATACAAATGTAAATACATGATTGTACATTTTCATTTTGGAATAAACAACTAAATTAGACACCATCCTAGTATGTGGTTCCAACGAAATCAAATGCAAAACCTAGATCTAATTTTCACAGAAACAGGATTCTTGAGAAACAAAGGGGAAAACAAAATTCTTACAGTTTATGCAAAAGAAATCCACCATAGGAATGCCTTCACCACAAGCTTACAGAACTGCTAGACGATTAACAACAAAGATCAGGACACTATTTCATATCGCCAAAAAATGACGCTTAATAACCATAAATACAGATCCGGAAAACCTTACCTGTGCGTTTTTCAGACCGAACAATTAACCCTAAATGCAGATCGGATAGAGAGAAAGAAAGGAAGAAATAGCATAGCACAAAGGAAAATGACCACAACAACCAGTATGGAACCTTCAAGGGTTCAGACAATAGGAATGGAGAACTTGAGGTAAATGGAGAGATATGCATCACAAGGGAATTAAGTTGCAAATAAGAGAAAAACTTTATTCAAAATTTTTAACAATTAAAAAAAATACAAATTACAGGCAAATAACCGGGTATAGGGGGTTATAAACTGTGCACCACCCATGGGACGAAACTGAGTAGACTCACCGTAGAATCCACCATGAAAAGGTTTCCAAAAACATTAAAGTTTTATTGAAACACTATTCAACCCCCCTTCTAGTGTTTCCCTGTTTGTTTCTACAATCTCTTTCTTAAACTTCTCCACAAGACTTAGGATTCTTCGTGTCATAAGGAGATCATTAATATAAAGTGAGATGACAAGAATATCACCTTCATCATTAGCTCCATCTTGCTTGACATATAATGTTGACTTCGAAAAACTTTTGGAAAATCCAATATTTAGAAATTGTTCAAAAATTTTGTCGTACCGAGCTCTTGGACCTTGTTTCAACCCATAAAATCCTTCTTGAAGAAATAAACCCTATCTTTTTCTCCTTCATTCACAAAGCCTTAGGGTTTCTCAACTTAGATTTCTTGTGATAAACCATTTAACAAAGTTAATTTAACATCAAGTTGATAAACTTTCTAATTCTTTTGAGCAACAACATCAATAAATAGCTTGATGTTGTCCAATTGAGCGACGCTGTGAACATATCTGAGTAATCCACACCAAACATTTGAGCATAACTGTTCATCAAGAATCTTACCTTATGTTTATTAATAGAACCATAAGCATTAAGCTTAGTTCTATATAACCACTTGACCTTGATAACTTTCTTACCTTGAGGTCTTTCCACAAGAATTCAAGTTTGCTTTTTCTCAATCATTGATAGTTCCTCCTTCATTGCACCTATCCAATTTTGATACTTCTTTTGTTCTTCATAATCTACAGGTTCACACAGGGCTATGTTGCATATGTAATAAAATATCGAAGAGAAATCTAATACCTCTTATTGGAACATCGTCCATTATCTCATTCTGCCAATTTTCATCTCATTTTTTGTTGTGCTTGAAGCGGAAGAATTTGAACTTTAGATATCTAGAAACCTCATTAGTCTCCTTTGAATCATTCTAATTCCATTCTTCATCCTCCACAAAGTGCACATCCCTGCTAACAACAACATTTCAAGTTTGTGGTTAGAAGATTATTAAGGCTTTATTGATTGTACTATAGCCTATAAAAAATACTTGGTGATGTTATTCCCTCCAACTTATCTTGCTTGCTCTATGGAACATGAGTGAAGAAAAAAAACCTAATATTTTAAGAAATTTCAAAGATGGTTTATATCAATACCAAGCCTTTGATCCATCAATGCTTTTGTAGGAAATCTATTACTATATTTTGAAGAGACACAGTCATACTTGCTGCCTTTGCCCAGATTTTCTTTGGAAAATTCTTCTCATGCAATATGCATTGTGATAGCACCAAGCTAAGGACACACCTACACATGGGGCATTGGAAGGCTTGAATGGGCCTATGACTAGAGGAAGAGCCAAGAAAATCAAGGAAGGACTCTCCAAACTAGTGTCATATGTTTTTAAGGACATGGACCTTAAAAAAGACTCTAGTGACCTCATTGAAGGACATATGACCCTATGTATTATTTTAGATTAGGATAGAGAAATGGGTCATTGTCTTAGTTCTTTAGTTTGATAGTATCTTGTAGTTTTTTTTTTTGTATTTTTCTACGACGTATGTAGCGCTTACTTGGCCTTTAGGTAGCTTGGGGTTGTGTGTTCAACGCTCCATTAGGATAGATTAGTTTTTATTTCCTTTTCTTTTCCCTTTTTGGCTACCCCATTTGGATATAAATATGGGAAGGCTCCTCACTTGCCCAAACCATTGTAAGCCTTATCCAGCTCTAGAAGTTGTTGGCGTTTCTTATAACATCCTAATTCCATAAATCAAGGAATAATGCTCGTTGGAAGCACATTCTTGAATTTACAGAATTATTTTTCGCGACATTACCGATATTGTCATACATACACAATGCAATTTGCTTAAGTATTCCAACGTTACATAAGTCGCAATGTGAAATATATGGTCATAAATACAATCTAACGCCACCAAGTGGCTCAAATAAACATGATAATTCAATTTGGTTAAATAGATACATGTACATCAAAATATGTAAATTCTAAATCAAAAAGGGAAGAGACAAGTGGAGGGATCCACTCTTGGACTTCCAAGTCCTCCGGTCAGGCATCCGATTGAGAACCCTGCACATATAGATAAATCTACAAATATGGAATGGTCCTAGTGAGTGCAATCATGCAAGCAGTGTGTGTGAACATGCAGATGCAAATGCAATAGTAAAACATATTTTTCAGTACTATAAATTCATGTAAATAACCAATTAATCAAGCAGCAAACAACCTCTGGTGTTTAACCCACCACCCGGGGTCTTTTCACTTAACTGGGGGTAGAAATGAGCTTAGAGTTCTAATAAAGAACGTCTCCCTTGAAGGCCATAAAGACCTTGTCATTTAACCTCTTCCTATGACAATGTTGTTGTGCATTGTGGATGGTGATGTTACCTTGGGCCCTCATGCATTACATGGTATATGGTAGTTATGAGAAATTCTAGAGGATGACATATGTCTTATTAGAAAACAATCAAAATTCTCTTCTTAAATTTCTTTTACATTCCTATTTTCTTCTTGGACAAAGTCTCATGATATTCCTCTTACATGATAGGGTATTTGAAGTGTAATATAGGGCATGAGGCATGTGTAAAACAATCAATTTTATGCTAAACATATTCATGATAGTTAGAGCATGACCATACAACACCCATACAAACCCAAACTCAAAAACCCTAGAGATGGAACCCTTCCCCAAGCAATACAAAACATAATCATCACACAACTTCTAGGGAAACCATAAAAAACAAAAAAAAAAGCCAACACAAGAAAAATAGGAAGGGAAAAGAAGAATAAGGGTCATTTATGGTGAGCTTGATGGTAAAGTTAAGGAGTTTAAGGACCATATTTATTGTTTAGATGTTAGGGGAGGACTCGATTTTGGTGGGGGAGGATGTGCAGCGAAGAAAAGATTTGGTAGCTGAAATGTGGCACTTAATGTCTATGAAGGACAATTGGTGTGTCAAAAATCATGTTTGAGATGGTTGGAGGCCGATGATGCCAATACACAATACTTTCATGCTTGTGTTAATAAGAGACGACTGAGAAATGAACTTTGGTGCTTAAAAGTTAAAAATGTTAGGCATCTTGATCCATCATCTATCAAAGAAGCTATAAGAGGACACTTCGAGAACCACAGTTTGGAGAAACCTTGGAAGAGGCCTTGTATTGATGGTGTGGACTTTAAGTCTCTATATGAGGTTGATGCTGCTAGTTTGGTTGAGTCTTTCTCTGAGGTGGAGGTGAAGGAAGCTGTGTGGGATTGTGGAGGTTCTAAGAGCCCAACCCATATGGTTTTCATTTCAACGTTATTTAAGATTTTTGGCATTTTTTAAAGATGAAATTTTCTGTTTCATGAAGGAGTTTCATTCTAATGGAAAATTTGTTGCTGGCTCAAATATCTCATTCATTGTTCTTGTGCCGAAAAAATGTTCTCAAAGGGTAGAGGAATACCGTCATATCTCTTTGATTGGTGTGATGTATAAAATTGTGGCTAAAGTTCTAGCTAACAGGTTAAGGAAGGTAATAGGGAGTGTTGTGTCAGAGTGTCAATATGTTTTGTTAAGGGGAGATTCATCTTTGATAGTATTGTGATTGTTAATAAGACTATTGAAGAAATGAAGAGGAAAAATAGGAGTAGTATACTTTTTAAGGTAGACTTTGAAAAAACTTATGACTCGGTCAATTGGGAGTTTCTTCAATATGTGATGCGGAGGATGGGTTTCCCAGAAAGATGGAGAAGATGGGTAGGAGAGTGTTTGGGAACTTCAAGGATCTCTATTTTAATTAATGGTAGCCCAACAGGGGAATTTGGTATTAGTCAGGGAGTTCGGCAAGGAGATCCACTGACCCCGTTTTATTTCTTATTGTTGTTGAGGGGCTTAATTCATTGATGTGTAAAGCTATTAATTCTAAGTTATTCACTGGTTCTAAGGTGGGTAATGATCAAGCGTTGGTATCTCACTTATAGTATGCGGATGACACAATCATAATGGGAAAAGCTTCTCTAAGTAATGTTTGGGCTATAAACGCAATCCTTCGGCTTTTTAAGTTAGTGACCGGTCTCAAGGTAAATTTTCACAAGAGCAAGCTTGTTGGGGTTAACGTTGATGGGGAATGGATAAATGTGGCTTCAACTTTCCTAAATTTTAAGGTGGAGTCATTCCTATTTCTGTATTTGGGCTTGCCAATTGCTGTTAATCCTACGAGTTTGAAGACATGGACCCTGATTATCCAGAAGGTGAAGAAACGTTTCTCAAATTGGAAGGGGAAAATGTTATCTTTTGGTGGTCATATTGTCCTTTTCCGATCGGTATTACACTCCATTCCGCTCTATTTCCTTTCTTTTTTCAAGGCTCCCAAGTGTATTATTTCTCAACTCAATTCTCTCTTTATTTCTTTTCTCTGGGGTGGTTCTTTAGAGATAGATAAAATATCTTGGGTAGCTTGGGAGGATGTTTGTAGGGAGAAGAAACATGGGGGTTGGGGTTTAGGGACTTGAGGCGTTTAATTTTGCAATGTTAGGGAAGTGGAAATGCAGGTTGTTAGTGGAAAAAGGTAGACTTTGGCATACGATTTTATCTTCCATTTATGGTGAGAGGCTTATAGAGGCGGGTGGGGTGAGAGTCAAGGGTTCTAATTGGTGGTCGGATCTGTGGTCAATTGATACTTATAGTAATATCATTATGGATTAGTTTTTGAGTAGGTGTTTCATGGTTGTGGGGAATGGGTGTGATATTCTTTTTTGGAAGGATGTCTAGTGTGGTGGTCAGGCTCTATGTGTTCGATATAATAGGATGTTTTTTATTTCCAGTAATCAAGATGTATCTGTAGCTAATATGGCTACTACAAATGAGAGTGGTCTAGCATGGAATTGTTAGTGGGAGGAGGAAGGAGAGGAAGATGAGGAAGGAGGAAGGAGGAAGAAGAAGGGAGGGGAAAGGGTTTTGTTCGTGAAAGTTTTAAACTTAGCGGCGACTTGGCCATCGCTACGTTAAAAATTTTCTCTGACGCGCCAAATTTAATTTTTAATTAAAAACGTGGCCTTCGCTACGTTTATTTTTTTAATTTTTTTAAAAAAATAGTTTTTTAGCGTAGCGACAGCCAGATCGTCGCAACAGTGTGAAACGTAGCGACGACCAGGCCGTCACATCATATTAATTGTATAGCTAAGCGTTGCGTTGTGCATTTAATGCTGTAGCGACGACGTTGCAGCGGCCTAGTCGTCGCTAGTAGTGACGGTGCATGGCCGTTGCTACATTTTTACGTCTAATTCAGCGCATTCTTGTAGTGAATAATTTGTAGGGGGTTGTATGTGGTGTGGTCAAGGAGTTTAAACAACTTCACACTTATTCTTTGAGTGTACATTCGCTTATAGTGTTTGGATGCAATGTTTGGAATGGTTTGGCTATTCTTCTGCTCTATATAACTATCTATAGAATTTATGCATTTTGTGGGGTTACCAGTTTGCAGTGCCAAAAATAGGTTGCAGTGGTCTTTGGTATAGATGGTGGTGATCAGATCATTATGGTTAGCAAGAAATGAAGTCGTTTTTTCCAACAAACTTTTGGCTTTTGCTAATATTGTGGAGTTAATCAAAGTTAGGTCTTGGAGGTGGTTATAAGCTAAGGATACATTGTTCATGTACCCTTATGGCATGTGGTGTACAGACCCAGGGGTGTGTTTAAGTTTTTCTACTGTTTGGGGTATATGAATATGTTCAGGAACATTTTTGTTTATTGCCGAATGTAGTCAAATCTATATCTGGTGTACTAGCTTTCATTTTTGTGCATTGGTGGTATTTTTTATGGAGCCTTTTGTATGATGTGATTTATGTTTCCTCCTGGCTATCCTACATTATTAAGTCTTGGTGGCACTTAGTGGTGCTTCAATTTTTATGATTGTTGTTCGGCCTGCCTGGAATGATCTTATGCAACATGATCCAACTTGGATTTTTTTTTTATGTAGTCATCAGATCAATGTTGTTCCCCCTGGTGTGTTTATTTGAAAAGTTTGGTTCTTACCAAGAATTTTTGCTTGTTGTTGATTGTTGAATGGTTGCTGTCTGGAAAACCTGTGTTCCTTAAGCTATTACTGTTGTTTGCTACTTGGTGAATGTTAGATCCGTTACTGTCTATTTTGGCTGTTTTAGCAACTGTAATCCAGTTTTGTTGTATGTTGTTTCCTCAATAATTGTCTTGCCATATCTGTTTTCTATTGTTGGGCGATTGTGTTTCTGTCTAAGTCCTCTTTGCTATTTTGGGACGTGGAGGAATTATTAGTTGTTGTAGTTTTGCTGCTTTTGTTGTTTTCTCGGTCAATTTTCTGGTTTTTTCTAATGTTGTCCGCTGGTTGTTTAGCTATTGAGGTAATTGTGTTATCAAGTGTAATTGAGACATTCGTATTGGGGGTGAGTACCCCTTGTACTCTCTTTTAATTAACCTTTTGCCTATAAAAAATATTGTATTATGCTCAAATTAAACTCTAAGGATGATAATGGGTACTCTCAGAGTATTGCAGTGTCCATCTCCATATCCGCATGAGCAATAATTTTAATCTTCATCCCCACTGGGCACCTATATGCCCATACTTGTGTTGCCTGCACTTTAATTAAGTAAAAAAATTACACTATAAGAAAATCGCGCTACACAGCAAAAAGCCATTGATACAGGCTACGTAGCGACAACTTAGACACGGCCACGTGCACGTCGTAAATGCAGTAGCGACCAGGAAAGTGAGTCGTCGCGACGTAGACACGACCAGGCTGTCGCTGGAGCCATCTCTAAAAACATGGTTGTCTCTACAAATATTTGTTTTTTTTAAAATTTTTTTATCTAGCGACGACCGTAGTGACAAGTAAACTTTTTTTTAATAAAAATAAATTTATTATTATTTATTTTATTTTAATAATTTATTAATTTATTAAATTTGTTTTATTATTTATTAATTTAAAAATTATAAAAACAATACTAAATAATATATGAACACATCGAGAGAAGGAAACATATATATAAATATAAAATATATACACATAATCTGTTTAAAGCTAATACTATAAAATGATAAAAAAAAAACATAATGAAAAAGAAATCAATGGCGGCGGCGGCGACGATGGGGCTGTAGTGGGGCCGACTCCTCATCATCATCCAACGGTTGGTCATCCAAGTTGGCATCATAATGGGGGGTGCGGGTGAGCTTGAGCCTGAGCTGCAGCCTAAGCCTCCAGCAACTGCTACATCTGTCGTCAGAGTCGTCCTAACTCATCCTCCAACTTTGTAGGCTTCACTATGGCCTGGCGAGACTCCTGCCTTGCTTCATTGACTTCCTGACGCAGCGCCTCCCCAGCTGAATGTCGTGACCCGGACCGCTGGTGTGAGCCCGAGACTCCTGAGTCAAGCTAGTCACACCTGTACGAATGTTGGAGGCCAATGTTAAGTCTCAAAGATATCATAAGAGAAATTATGATGTTTAAGACAGCTCAATTCCTAAGTTTTAATGTTTAACAAATTTGGTTAAAAGAATTATCATGGATTCATATATTTTTTAATGATTTATCTATGATTTCAGCAAGCCACTATAAGCTTATATAAAGACTGTCTGAAGTGCTTTCAACCTGTCTGAAGAGTTAAGCCTTCTGAAGGTTCAACCCGTCTGAAGTGTTGAAGCCGTCTGATGTCTCATTAATGACGTGGCACCCTTTGTTGAAGCTTGTGAAGACTTTTCTGAACCTCTGCTGCACGAACCTTTTCAAACACGTTTATAGCAAGGAACACAGAGACCTTTCCTGGTATTTTTGAATTTAATACACCACTAAGGAAATCTCTGCAACGAAGCCTTTGCAGCAACATTTGTAGCAGCTTTATGGCAGAAGCAACCTTGTACCGTGTCAGAAATATCAGAGCTCTCAGGAGCATGTCTCACAACAGATTAAAAAGCATTTAATGCTATCTCTCAACGGTGATTTTTCAACGGATTGAAGACTGGGTATAAATACCCTTCATCTGATGAACAAGGAGTAGAACAAGAGATTACATTTCAAGAGAAACATCACGCTGCAAGTTTTTACTCCGCAAAAACTCTCTGATAAAATTCTTTGTACACATTTGTATATCCCGAGCATACCTCAGATTTTATTGTACATCGTATTTGTTTGAGCTTCAAACTGGTATAGTTTAAAAGCTTAAACTCTTTTCTCTGTAAACATTGTTGTAGAGCCTGAAGAGGCTTAACAAAAAAGAATACTTGGTGTAGAGCCTAGAGAGGCTTGACAGAAAAGAATACTTGTTGTAGAGCATGGAGAGGCTTGACAGAAAAGAATACTTAGTGTAGAGCCTGGAGAGGCTTGACAGAAAAGAATACTTGGTGTAGAGCCTGAAGAGGCTTGACAGAAAAGAATACTCGGTGTAGAGCTTGGAGAGGCTGACAGAAAAGAATACTTGTTATAGAGTCTGGAGAGGCATGACAGAAAAGAATACTTGGTGTAGAGCCTGAAGAGGCTTGATAGAAAAGAATACTTGGTGTAGAGCCTGGAGAGGCTTGACAGAAAAGAATACTTAGTGTAGAGCCTGGAGAGGGCTTGACAGAAAAGAATACTTGGTGTAGAGCCTGGAGAGGCTTGACAGAAAAGAATACTTGTTATAGAGCCTGGAGAGGCTTGACAGAAAAGAATACTTGTTGTAGAGCTTGAAGAGGCTTGACAGAAAAGAATACTTGTAATCTTGGTGAAGATTAAGAGAAAATCCAAGTGCTAGTTGGCATTGGGACTGGACGTAGCTCACAGTGGTAGTGAGTGAACCAGGATAATTCCTTGGCTAAGTTTTCTTACCCTTATCTCTTGTCAATTTACTTATACTAATCAAAGGGTGTTGAAAAGCAATTCAGATATTTTAAAAGCAAGAAAACCTTTTAAAATACATTTTTAGAAGCCGTCTTAAGGAACTTCAGACAGTCTCTCAAAAACCTGTCTGAAATCATTTTAAACTTGTTGTTTATGAAAAGCTTTCATAAAATATTAAGAAACACTATTCAACCCCCCTTCTAATGTTTCCCTGTGTTTCTACAGTTGGTATCAGAGCTCAACTCAGTGTTGAGCACCTAACAAGTGTTGAGGACTAAGATCCAGATGGAAGCTTCTAACAACAACAGGCAATACATCTCTGAAGGAGCCTCTATCACAAGGCCCCCAGCAATCAATGGAGTGGATTGCCACTACTAGAAGGATCGCATGAAGTTGTTCATTGAGAGCAACAACATTGATGTCTGGGATGTGGTCACTGATGGAGACTATATACCTAAGCATAATGGAATGCCCATTCCTAAGGCTGAATGGACCTTGGAGCAGAAGACTAGAGTACAATTGAATGCCAAAGCCAAACTCTATCTGATATGTTCTTTGAATAAATCAGAGTATGAGAAGGTTCATGGATGTACTTCTGCCAAGGAGATCTGGGATACTCTTGCAAGCAGCCCATGAAGGGACAGAAACTGTCAAGCAATCCAAGATCAGCATGCTCATACATCAATATGAGATGTTCAAGATGGAGGAATCTGAAACCATTGACCAAATGTTTGGAAGGTTTCAGACTATAACTAATGGACTCAGGTCCTTAGGTAGAACTTATGAATCTGGAGACAACAATAGAAAGATTCTAAGAAGTTTGCCTAAGTCCTGGAGACCCAAAGTTACTGCCATTCAAAAGGCAAGAGACTTAAACTCTCTTAGAATGGAAGAACTGTTGGGATCTCTCAAGGTCCATGAGCTTGAGCTTGGAGAAGATGACAACAAGAAGAAGTCTCTAGCACTAAACTCCAAGGCCAAAACAGCCTAGGCACGGCAACATGAAGGGCTATGCAAGCTGAGGAAACTTCAGAAGCAGAAGAAGATTCTGAAGATAGCTCAGAAGATGATGATCTTTCTCTTCTAAGTAGAAAGATCAAGAGAATGCTGCAAAATAGAGGAAAGTTCAGAAAGAACCAACCTTCAACCTCTAAAGCAGGTAAATCAGGGTAAAGACTCTCAAAATGACAAAATTACTTGTTTTGAGTGCAACAAAACCAGGTCACACGAAGGCAGAATGCCCAAGACTGAAGAAGAACGCCTTCAATAAGAAGAGGTTCTTCAAGAAGAAGAAAGGTCTGATGGCAACATGGGAAGATCTTGATGAGTCTACCTCAGAAGATAGAGGAGGACACTTCAGAAGAGGCCAACCTGTGTCTCATGGCCAGCCTGCCCTCATCAGACAGCTCTGAAGCTGAGGTATTTCCCTTAACTCTTCAAGAAATGTATGATGACCTGATGGAAGTTCCAAGGAACTCTTTCAAGAGTATAAGAATTTGTCCAAAAGCCCACACAGAAATGTGGAGTAAATATGAGGCTCTTGAGATAGAAAATATTATGCTCAAGGAAAAGATTCTTGTGACTGAAGTCAGCAGTTCACAAACTGCATCTGAAGAAAATAAAAAACTTCAGAAACAAATTGAGGAACTGACAAAAGACTTAGCTAAATTTGTCAAAGGAACAAAAAATCTTATATAAATACTTGGAAATCAAAGGCATTCCCTTAACAAAAGTGGTTTAGGTTTTTGTGATCACAACATCTCTGAACCTCCTACTGTCTTAATTTTTACTAAAGGCAAAAAGAAGGTTATTGGGTGTTCTCACTGTGGCAAGCTTGGACACAATATGGCTCAGTGCAAACACAAGAGAAAAGCAAGGCCCAAAGCTAACAAGAAAGGACCCAAAAGAATATGGGTACCTAAAACTTGATCATTCCTATTGCAGATGTGTTTAACAGGACAAAGGAACCCCACAAATGGTACCTGGACAGTGGATGCTCGCGACACATGACAGGAGAAAGGTCTTTGTTCCAAAACCTTAGACCCAGAGCAGGAGGTGTGGTCACCTTTGGTGGAAACCAGCAAGGGAAGATCATAGGAATAGGGACTGTAGGTATGTCTCATCTCTCTCTCTCATTAAGAATGTTCTTCTGGTAGAGGGACTTCAACACAATCTACTGAGCATAAGTCAATTGTGTGACAGTGGATATGTGGTCTCCTTTACTAAAGAAGGATGTATAGTCAAAGACTCTCATGATCAAATCCTTTTTACTGCTAAGAGACACAACAATGTGTACAAAATTGATCTAGAGGAGTTGGCAAGTCAAAATGTAAAATGTTTCATCTCTGTTGAAGATGAAAAACAGATTTGGCATCAAAAACTTAGGCATGCCAACTTGAGATTAATCTCAAAGTTAGCAAAATACAACCTTGTTAAAGGACTTGCCCAGCTTTCTTACAAATCTGACATTTTATGTGAAAGTTGTCTGAAAGGGAAACAAACAAGACACTCTTTTAAGAGTAAGGATGTTGTTTCTACTAGCAGACCTTTAGAACTGTTACATATTGACTTGTTTGGTCCTATTAGAACAGAAAGCATTAGTGGTAAGAAATATGGTTTGGTCATTGTTGATGACTATTCTAGATTTACATGGGTGTTATTCCTAAGAAGCAAGGATGAGACTTTCAGGAATTTCACAATATTCTGCAAGAAGGTACAGAATGAAAAAGGATTCTGTATATCTGTCATCAGAAGTGATCATGGTGGAGAGGTTTGAAAATGCAAACTTTCAACTGTTCTGTGATGAGAATGGGATCTCACACAATTTCTCTGTGGAAAGAACACCTCAACAAAATGGGGTTGTTGAGAGAAAGAACAGAAGCTTGCAAGAAATGGGTAGAACCAGGCTCAACTCTTGTAACCTACCAAGATCCTTCTGGGCTGGAGCTATTAATACAGTTTGCTACCTTCATAACAGAATATTGGTAAGACCAATTCTAAAAAAGACTCCTTATGAATTGTGGAAAGGAAGGAAACCCAACATATCATATTTCCATCCCTTTGGATGTGAGTGTTTCATACTCAACACCAAGGATGATCTTTGTAAATTTGATGCAAAGTCTGATAAAGGATTTTTCATAGGATATTCTGAAACATCTAAAGCCTATAGAGTATTCAACTCTAGAACTTTAATTGTGGAAGAATCAATTCATGTAAAATTCAATGACAAGAAAGAGACTGATAGGGAACTATCAGATCTAGAAGATGATTTTGCAGGTATGGAGCTGAATGATCATAATGCTTGAAGGATGAACAAGTGTCTGAAGCACCATCTGTCATTGAACCTCTTCAGACAAATCTTGAGTCTCAGACAGATCAGACAGTATCTCAGAAAACTAATTGGAGAAACAAGTCACATCATCCTAAGGAGCAAATCATTGGCAGCACTTAGAAGGAGTTAAGACAAGATCAAAATTCAAGAATCTGAATTCTCTTGCTCTCCTGTCTGAAATTGAGTCAAAGAACATTGATGAAGCTCTGCATGATGAAGGGTGGATCCTAGCCATGCAAGAGGAGCTAAATCAATTTTCTAGGAGTGATGTCTGGACCCTTGTTCCTAAACCCCATGGGAAAACTATTATCGGAACCAAATGGGTGTTCAGAAACAAGCTGTCTGAAGAAGGAAAAGTGGTAAGAACAAGGCAAGATTGGTGGCTCAAGGGTACAATCAACAAGAAGGTATTGACTTCACTGAAACCTTTGCCCCTGTTGCCAGGTTAGAAGCAATTAGAATTCTTCTCTCTTATGCTGTAAATAATGGCATCAAACTATATCAAATGGATGTCAAAAGTGCTTTTCTCAATGGATTCATTGAAGAAGGGGTTTTTGTTAGACAACCCCCTGGTTTTGAAGATATAGTTTTTCCTTATCATGTTTTCAAACTGAAAAAAGGCTCTTTATGGTCTGAAACAAGCCCCAAGAGCTTGGTATGACAGATTGAGAAGTTTATCTTATCAAAATGGTTTTGAAAGAGGAAAAGTAGATACAACTCTTTTTAGAAAACAGTCTAACAAAGATCTTATACTTGTCCAGATATATGTTGATGACATTATTTTTGGTTCAACTAATTCTTCTCTGTGCAAGGAGTTTTTTGAGTTGATGCAATCAGAGTTTGAAATGAGTTTAATGGGAGAACTAAAAATTTTTCTTAGGACTTCAGATTAAGCAAGATTCTGATTGTATATGGATCCATCAAGAAAAATATACAAAAGAAATGCTCAAGAAGTTTAACTTAAATGATTGCAAACCCATGTCAACTCCTATGCATCCCTCTTCATCATTAAGCAAGGATGAAAATGAAGAACCAGTGAATCAAACTTTGTATAGAGGAATGATTGGCTCTCTGTTGTATCTAACTGCAAGCAGACCTGACATAATGTTCAGTGTTTGTCTCTGTGCTAGATTTCAATCAGATCCAAGAATTACTCATTACAAAGCTGTAAAGAGGAAATTTTAGATATCTTAAAGGCACTACTAATCTTGGTCTATGCTATAAGAAAGACAAAGATTGCAGGTTAATAGGATATTGTGATGCTGACTTTGCTGGAGATAGAATGGAAAGAAAGAGCACCAGTGGAGGATGTCATTTCTTTGGAAATAACATGATTAGTTGGTCAAGCAAAAGGCAAAGCACCATTGCTCTATCAACAACAGAAGCAGAATACATCTCAGCAGCCAGTTGTTGTTCACAACTGCTATGGGTGAAGTATCAGCTTGAGGACTTTAATATTCCTATCTCTGCTATACCTGTTTTGTGTGATAATACAAGTGCAATTAATTTGTCTAAAAATCCTATCCAACATTCTAGGGCAAAGCATATAGAAATCAAGCATCATTTCATTAGAGACTATGTTCAGAAAGGTGTTTTTGATATTCAGTTCATTGAAACAGAGCATCAATGGGCTGACATATTCACAAAACCCCTAGTTGAAGATAGATTTAAGTTCATACGCAATAATCTGAACATACATGCATTTCTAAATGATTGTCTGGAAATATGCTGTTGTCTGAAATATTAGTGTGTCTGAACTTATAGCTTGTCTGAAATTCCAGGGTATCTGAAATTGGTGACATGTCTGAAATTTAGGGTTTCTGAAATTTTATATGTGTGTCTGAAATTTCTCACTTGTCTGAAATGACTTGTTGACGTGGCTATCTGAGACGGTTAATTCATTTATTTTGTCTCTTCCACTTTGCACGATTACCAATGTCTGCGCAGCCAGTACTAGTCATCATTGAATCGTGGGTCTATAAATGCAGGTGTGAAGAGTGTCGAGGAAGTCTTACACTTTCTCTCAGCACTGTTTGAACTTCTTCTTCCTCTACTAGCAATCGTTTTTCTATCAAGTTTCTCTGCAACTTCAATGGCACCAAAGAAGTCTTCCAGCTCTGGTGGGAATGTGGTCAGATCAAAAGGTGTGGACCTTGAGGACCTCAGAAACCTGGGAATGGACTTAACTGAGGAATTTGAATGCTGTTGGCTGGACTCCATTCTTTGACAACATCTACTGTTCATGGCACGAGCAGAGTATCATAGATTTCTGGGCTTCCGCTAGAGGAATCCCTAACTCCAAGGGAGTGTATGAAAGCATCAAGGCTGATGTGCTAGGAGTCCCTGTTTTTGTTGATATAGGGATTCTCTCACCATCACCAAGGTCAAGGCTGAAGGAGAAATCTTCACTCCAGGGTGGGAGTCGAGAAATGGTGGGCAGAAGAAGTTCAACCAAGATGTTGTATGGGACTGAAGAACCCAAGAACCCTGATGCTAAGTACATGCTGGACAAAGTTAGAGTTCTACACTCCATCTTAGGATGCTCAATAATTCCTAAGAGTGGAAGCAGGAATCACGTCTCTGAACTGGAGAGATTCTGCTTGATTCACCTACTGCAGAAGAAGAAGATGAATCTTCCAAGCATCTAATGTTCCACATGCAAAAGAAGATCAGAGATTCTGGTGCAAATCTTCCTCACAACACCCTCATAACAAAGGTACTCTTGCACTTTAAAGTACCTATTGAGAGGCTGTTTGATCACAAGTCACCTGCTTTTCTTTGGTGAGTCAAATCTGAAGAGCATGAATTGAAGAACCCTCTTACTCCAAGACCTCCATCTCCTACTCTGAAGGAGAGTGTTCTAATGGAGAAAGCCTCAAGGAGAGGTAGCACCATTGAGATTCTGGAACAGGAGCTTCAAGGAGACATCAGAAAGGCAGAGTTCATGGCCTCAAAACCATCTCCTCAACCTAAACTACAAAAGCTACCTGTGAGAAGTGCAGCAAAGGTATCTTCAGCAACTTTACTTTGCACACTCAGGTATCTGAACCTGTTCAGAAGGCTTTGCAAAAGCCGTCTGAAATAGTGGGTCAGGGTTCTAAAAGTGCAAAACCTCTTAAGCCTACTTCTGATATAGAAGGAAAGGCTCATGAGGAAGAGATTGCTAACCTTGTTGATCCTGAAGCTGTAGCAGCTCCACCTCTGGCAGCTTGCCCCTCTGATCCAGAGTTGATTCAAGTAGCAGCCATAGCTACTGCCTTAGAGCAAGAAGAATTGGATAAGAAGGCTGGGCAAGAGAAGACAGACTAGCTATTGCTGTGGCCTCTCAGCTAGCCTTGGCTGAAGATGAAAGGCAAGCTACCTTGGCTCAAGGTAATAAGAAGAGAAGAGGTCTAGTGCTCAGCAAAGGAGGAGAACCAAGAGCAAGATTCTTGAGACAGCTCCTGAACCTACTTCTAGGGTTACAAGGAGCATTGCTAGCCAAATGGAAGCTATGGATGAAGCTAGCAAGTACCAGAACTTTGTAAAGGCCAATCTCTATTTCAAGAAAGAGAAGAGAAGAAAAACAAGCTGAAAGGGAGAAAGGTGTCTGAACCTGAGAAGGTCAAACCCCCTGTGAAAAGACCAAGGGTGAGGTTTGACAATGTGACTCCATCACCTCCTTCCTTACCAGAAAAGATAGAAGAAAAAGAGAAGGAAGTTGGCCAGCAACCTAAGGGAGACAGAAGAAGAACCAGCACCACCATCTCCATCATCACCTCCATCACCACCATCTTCACCATCATCATTATCTTCAGAGGCAACTCAATCTGAAGAACCTTTTGTAGGAGATTCAGCAAGGAGGGAGCTCAAAGGTGTGGAAAAGGGAGTATGCTTGCCTGAACATATTAGGCTAGGACCTAAAAGTAGGGATTTCTTCATAGAACCCACTTTTGATCCTTATGCATTTCCTTTCACTCAGCATCAGTATGATGAGGAAGCTGAAGTGCCTCATAAGAGGTATGAAGGACCTTTCTTTGAGAGGGAAAGGGTTCCCAAGTTCCCAAACCTCTATGAAGAACTGCAATATTTTCAGAGATGCACCCCATATCTCTCTGCACCATGGGCTAGTCAAGCATACTTCAGATGCTGAAAGAGAGAAGTATCAAGGAAGCTTAGGACCAGGATGTACTCAGGGCAACTTGAGAAGATCAGAAAGGGTGTGGTATCACCTGCTCACAAGTGGGCTCCACTTAACCCTTTCTCTGATAAAGATTGTCTGAAGCTGTCCAATGAAGAATGGTGTTTTGCAAGGCATCTATACACAGAAGGAGAACTGGTAGAAGAGGGACTACATCAAGTCTGTTAGGCATGAGAGGATACTAGGCCCCCTAGAACATTTTCCATCAGGCCAACCACCAAGATTCTAGTGCAAACCTGATAGAATTGTTCCTAGGTACCCTCTGAAGGAAGGCCCTGCTGATAAGTTCAAGGAACCTAAGGCCTATCCTGTTCCCTTCAAGCCTCTGACTCCAAGAGAATGGAAGGAGCTACCAGCAAATGATCAAGAGACAAGGTGGAGGCATGGATCACAGTTTCAGAGACAGAGTTTGGTCATCTTACTGGAAAATCAGAGAGGATGCTGGATCCTCTTCTGGGTCAACTGGACCAGATGCTGATTCTATCATAGGGCATGGGAAATTCATGAATGTGAAGTATCATTACATCAGAGGCCATTTCCCACCTCTGTCTGAACCATTTCATGAAGACTGGGAGATTATGTGTCCCATTGGAACATTCTTCTTTCTAGTGTATCATCCACAGGAGTATGGTTTAGCTTCCAGGTTTTGATGTGCTGAGATTTGTGTGCAGACACATCCAGATTATTCTTTATGAAGCACCACCTGATCCTGAAGAAGAGAAACAGAAGAGCTCAGGCTGAAGATAGAGAAGCTAGAGAAGAAGAATGCTGATCTCATTGCTAAACAAGATAAGATTCTTCAAGAGCAACACAGATTAGAAGTGGCCAAGAAGACATGAAGACTGCTCTCATCTCTCAGATTGACAAGGCCAAGGATGAGCTGATTTCCTTCATGAAAGAAGCTTTGCTGAAGAAGGATGGGTAGTCAATGATGTGTAGCCATGTCTCATGTTTATTTCTGCTAAGTGATTATTTTTTTGAACAGTTTGATTAATACTATCAGTGTTTCACATCATGCTGTGTTTGTTGCTGAGTTTGCTGTTTTCTTTCATACTTCATGATTTTGCTATGATTGTTGTTGTTGTTATGCTCTGGAATTCCCTTTTGATTGATGACAAAAGGGGGAGTATTAAAACTAACAAAATCTGAATCTGAAGTGATCACAGGACTCAGGGGGAGTAAATAAGAAACTGATAAGTATTTTTGATCAAATCAGTTTAAGAGATCACCATCTGAGGGGAGCTATCTATTCTTTTATCTTTAAAACTCCTTTCAGATTTATGTATTTTAAACAAATTTGTCATCATTAAAAAGGGGGAGAATGTTGAGTCTCAAAAATATCATAAGAGAAATTGATGTTTAAGACAGCTCAATTCCCAAGTTTTAATGCTTAACAAATTTGAGTTAAAATATTTATCATAGATACATATATGTTTTAATGATATCTATGATTTCAGCAAGCCACTATAAGCTTATATAAAGACTATGTGAAGTGCTTTCAACCTGTCTGAAGAGTTAAGCCTTCTGAAGGTTCAACCCGTCTGAAGTGTTGAAGCCGTCTGAAGTGCACAACCCGTCTGAAGTGTTGAAGCCGTCTGAAGTCTCATTAATGACGTGGCACCCTTTGCTGAAGT
>QLOH01001152.1:0-107557 GCA_026901365.1 Sesbania bispinosa | reverse complement strand
GTAATGGTAAAAAATAACGCGCCTTAATGTTAAAAATTTATTTTCAATAGCATGGTAAACAAAAGAAAAATGATTTGCACAAATATAGACTGCAATTTATCATTTATTTATGTATTTCCTCCAAGGAAAAGTATTAACTTATAGTAATAACACAGAGGATACAACAATTGTATCACTGTGTTATTTTAACTCAACAAAAAAACACAGAGAGAAAGCAGGTGAATTACGCACACCGAGCCATGTGAAAAAAAAAACAGTGGATGTAATGTTTTATGTAAATGAATCAAAACTCTTCTCCTAAAGATGAGAAACACATTATGATATGACAATGTGTGTGTATAAAAAATATTAAAGTTAAAAAAATATCAACCAATATAATTAGAAATCAATAACTATATCACTGCATGCAGTTTGAGCCAAATTCCATACATAAAGGTTCAATAGTTGGTTTCTTTTGTTTTTTTGGGTCCATAATAGTTTCTCTTTAATACGTTTAACTTTAGTATATTTTTCTATTGTGGAGTGGAGCCTTCCCTTAAATAATTTATAGAACTAAACCCAAAATTTAAATGAACACAAAAAAGAGAACAATACTACCATTCAAGAACAATCATTTCCCTGTAATTGACGGTCATGAAACTGATAAAACATTATCAAAACTCTAAAATTTATGACAACATGAAATACACTAATATTTCAAAAACATTACACCCGAAACACCTAGTCCCACAGAAATAGCAATACATGCAAAATTACAAAAGGAAATTGAGTGCAAACCATACAGATGCAGGTACAAATAAAATAAGGATATTAAAGAGACCAAGCATAAAATCATTGTAACATTGTTCTCAATTTCATTGTATAAGATCAGAAACTTCTTCAATGTGAGCAAATGTCCAGATCCCTCTTACTCACCTCTGCTGTGAATCCATCATAAGAGATTAGTCAATGAGTTTCCATCATCACAAAACCATTCAAGCTTCTTATTTTCTCCAATGCACTTTCATTATCATAAATTCCTTGCAGGGCATAGACAAACCCCTTCCATCCTTCCCCAACACCTTCCCTATTCAAGCAGGCAAGTCCACTCCACAAGATCCTTCACATAATCAACATCTGAGAACAAAACTTCAGAAATAGGAAGCAATGGTAAGACCTGAATACCAAGCCTGCTTTCTCTTGCCTCATCAGGAGCAAACCATAGTGCACTATCTCTCTTGTTAGACCACAAACACCCACTACCCTATTCTCTCTTGTAAAATCTTCCTCATACAATTCCCTCCCTTTTTAACATGCCACCACATTTGAGCTCCAAGAATTTCCAAAGCTGTAAGTGTTGTCCCAATTGCAACAAGCTGAGCATCACCATAAGCTAAAACCCATCAAGGCAGCAGAGTAATATGCATTCACAGCTTCACTGCTACACATCTGATTTCTTCCATCTGTAAACTCAGTTAATCCTCCAGCCCAAGAGTGCAATTTGTAAAAGTCAAAACACCTTAAACGTGTATAATGTGGGTTTGATCTTGTGCCCAAGTTCATAAAATCTTCCACAAGTGAATAAGCTTGAGGCCTATACTTCCTACCCCAGGCTGGATCAATCTTAGCAAGTACTGCAATTCCATAAAGGAAGTATCCCAATGTTATATGGGGATTATTGTAAACACCAAAACCCAATCAGCACGAGTATCAGTAGACCCTTGTTTGGAAATAATGCCTCCCCATTTCCTATCATATAGAAATCCATTCCCATTAAACCTTCCATCAAGCCATGGCTCTATAGTCTCCTTTAAAACTCCTTAACTTTAACCTTTTGAATCACATCAAAGAAACAAACTTCTTCGGCTACTAATGCAAGCCTTGCTGCCCTTGCAATCAATTTCGCATAAAAATGGCAGGAATTTGTTTTTATGGCTGATGAATTTAGACTCTCGACATCCTTAAAAAGAGCTGAAACAATTTCATCTCGAAATTTTTTCCTTCACACCCCTGGTAGAATACCATGTAATAGAAACAGGATCTGTTTTCAAAACCCATGAATCCCCAACACCAACAAGCTCTCCATCAATGCTTCTATACTTAAAATCATCCAGAATGGTAACATCACAATCACTTTTAGACAAAAGTTGAAGATGAAGAGGGTGAGCCAACAGTAACAAATCACCCCATCCTTTCTTCTCCCACTTATACCCAATACAAAAAGGTTCTCTGAGCATAGCATCACCTGACACAGGGTAACAATTACTGCACCTGTCAAGAATAGCCTCATGTCTCGAATCAGAATCCGGCAACAAAGCTAGCCGGATTATGCCAGAAAACGCCTCAGAGGTTATCTCAGAAAGGCCATGACTTAGCTTGATTAGAGAAGAAGCATATAGGAGCCAGGTTTGACCATTGTTCAGCCGAAAGGTGAACCTGGTAAGTGAAGCATTTGAAGAGAAGAAAATAATGGCATGCGTGGTGGTAATGGAAGAGGGGTGGGTTTGGTGACTGAGAGAGTCAAAAAGGGGCTGCCCCTGACAAGGAAGAAACGCATATTAGAAGAAGGAATATCTAAGGTGACGCTGAGATCACTGTAGGAAGAGATGATGTGCTTCTCATTGGAACGTTTTCTGGAAGAGGAAGTGATGGTGAGATTAGGTTGGAATACTTGGGATATGACAGAAGATTTGGAAGAGCGAGATGGGTATGAAACAGAGAGAGATGAGTTAGAGGATTTGACGAGATAAGGGTGGATGTATTCTGGTTGGTCGCCATTTTTGAGGAGGAAGTTCTGGAAGAAGGAGTTTGTGGGGAGTGGTGTTGAGAGAAGGTTTGGAGAGAAGAAGTTGGAGGGGTCAGGGAGGAAAGTGGAATGAGCCTCTGGGAATAGAAAAGGAGTGTTCTTTTCGTTGTTAGCCATTGGAATTGAAAGCTGTGGCAGTGGTTGTGAGTTGTGACAGTGATGCCTTAAGATGGTGGTGGTGGTTTTATAATGCCAATGATGACTCTTTGTATTATGAGTACGGGAACTTGATCAGCTAGCTATGATTGTATCCCGTAGGAGTAGGACTAGGATATGGCTTTTGGGTTTTCGAAGTTATTGAATTTGATTTGTTGATGACTATATGAGAAGATGGAAAGGTTACAGTAAAAGTTATGGAAGTCATTGATGTTGAGTTGTGGGTGGTGTTTTTTACATGTATTATTAAATTTTTATAATATAATTAATTTATGATATAATTATATACATTGATTAGTAAAATATGAAGAGCATATTGATATCGTGTTTATTGAAAAAGTTTAATATATATATATATACGGTCAGCGTAAAGAAGTTTTACGCATACATTCAATTATGTGCTGGCACGTCATTTATTAAATCTAGTAATATATGGGGTGTTATATTCATTAAATGACGAGACAACATACCATTGGATGTCTGTGTAAACTTTTTTTACATTGATAATGTATATCAATAAAATCCTGATTGAAAATAGTAAACAATACATAGTTAATATATTTATAAATTTAAAATATATTGATCATATATTGGGATCTCATAACCCAATCACTTTAAACATGTATAAAATGCATGGAGAAAAAAACCTTGTAGGAAAAACCTAGTCACCCCGTAGATAATACTTGGTGTTCATAAAAAACCACTTTATTGAAATGAGAATAAAAAATAAAATAAAAAATAAAAAAAAGTGTTCATAAAAAAATAACTTTACTAAAATGAGAATAAAAACTAAAATAAAAAACTAAAAAAAGTGCTCAAATATGACATGTTGTATTGAGCGAACAATTTTAATATAGAGCAAATATAATAGAAAAGATATGAAAGATAACAATTGAAAATGTTAATAAATAAATTAGAGAGATAAATAATATATTACAAAATGACGTTAAATATAATGTAAATAATAAAACTAAAACTGATAAAACGTGACACGTTTACAGGGGAACAATCTTGAGTTAAAGAGTAAATAGATAAATAGAATAGATAAGAGAGATAATAAGTGAAAACATTAATGAATAAATAGAGAGATAAATAATAAATTGAAAAAATCACAGTAAATTTAATGAAAATCAACACATTTATTATATTTCTTAATTTGTATTTTTATGTAGTGAAAAATCAAGAATGGATGATGAGAGAAACAATTTTAATATAATAATAATAATAAAAAAAAGGAAAACAGTAGGAGCAACATTGTCTCCCGTGGTTCATAAAAAATAACTTTTGTAATGAAACATATTAATAGAAGTGAATAATTAGGGAAAAAGCTTTAATATAATAATAAAAAAGGAAATGAAAGTGTGATACTCGTAGTTTTAAAAAAATAAATTTTATAATGAGACAAATTAATAGGAGCGAATAATGAGAGAAAATGTTTTAATATAATAATAAAAAAGAAATGAATGTGTCATAAAAAAAGAAAAAAAAGAAAACGGCTATAGCAAAACTGTCTCTAGTGGAGAATATATGTGGTACATAAAAAATCATTTTATTAAAGTGAGAATAAAAAAGTGAAGGTGAGAAACATGACACGTGTATTGAATAATATAGAAAGATAAATGATATACTGGAAAATGACACTAAATTTAATTTGAATTGACATTTTTTTATATTTTTTAATGTGTGTTTTTATGTAATGATATAGATAATCAAGAATAGATGGTGAGAGAAAAAATTTTAATATAATATAATAAATTAAAAGTGTGTTAAAAAGGAGAAGAAATAAAGAAAACAACAGGAGTGCTTCATGAGAAAACACATGTGGTTCATAAAATAGAGAGATCAATGATATATTCAAAAAATAACACATTAACTATAATGAAATCAACACATTTATTAAATTTTTAATGTGTGTTTTATGTAATAAAAGATATATTTAGAAATGAATAAAAAGAGAAAAAAAAATAAAAGTATGATAAAAAAATAATTAAAAAAAAACATAAAAAATGAAAGAAAAGGAGAGAAAGAGAAAGAAAATCATGAAAGTTAAAAAAATAAAAATAAAAAGAGAAAGGAGAGCCCGACACCTGTCTTGGGCGAACTCTTTCTCATAGTAGTAATAGAAGTAGAGAAATGATCTTTGTACATGTTGTACAAATACAACATTGAGAGAGAAAGAGAGAATAGAGGGAAAAGAGAGAGAAATATGGGATGTGATAGGTGATATGATGGAGAGAGATAGAGAGAAAAAAAGTGTTGTATGAGTTGTTATATATTTTTTGTTGTATAAAAAACTTATCTTGTAGAAGTAATAGAATAGAGTAATAGAATAGAATGGAAGATCGGTCAAGTGAATAAAAAGGAAGGGAATATTGGGGCAGAAAAGTTCGTGAATGTGAGCATGACCCATAAATCAGTATCCCACGTCAAACAAAACTGTGGTTACACTACTAGCAGAAAAATAGAACATCAATTAACCTAAAATTAAGACAAGTCATTTATACATTGGAATATTTGCGTTAGGAAAATGCAAACACCAACGATTTTCCAATCACACATACCAACCACTTACCGTGGATAGTTGTAGTTAATTAGTAATTAGTTGAAGCTAGATCGATATTCCGTTGAGAAATTTTAGAGTAATAGTGAGAGAAACTTGTGATGTTTAGTTGTGTAATTTTTATTTTAAACTGACTCTATTTATATTCAATGATAAAAAAGTAAAAACCAGCAACGGTAAAATTCCAATAGACTTTTTTAATTATTTTTTATCACATTTTTTGTTGTTTGTTGATGGTGTGTGGTAAGTCATTTCAGCTAATTGAAACCTGAAATTAGTAGCGGAAACCATTTCAACGGTATTTGGTAAGATAACTTTTTTGGGTAGCTACTAATTTTTCTTGAAAAGCTACTTGAGATAGTTTTTTAAAAAAACTCTCATTGTTCGCTACTGCCTAAAAATTTATTACAAATTTATCCCTTAACCGCATCAAAAGGCTGTCCCCAAATCCGGTCTCCTTTTGTGTCCCTCCAATAATAACTTACCACGTCAAATAAAAAGTCCACGTCACCATTCACTTATTTTAACGCTGTTAACCTGTCATCTTCCTTCAAACTAATTAATTAACATGACATCTTCCTTCACTATTAGGTATTTTCCTTTATTTCCTCGGTCGTTATTCCATATTCTTTCTATTCTAAACATCGCAATTTCATTTTAGATTCTTTCTCCCCTATTTGCCTCCAAACTAATTAATTCTTTGCCTCCATATTCTTTCTTTTCTGAACATCGCAATTTCACTCTCCTTATTAAAACCCAATACATGCACCCACCAAAAAGAGACAGAGGAATGGGAAGCACAAGCAGAACTCAACTCCCAGAAGATGGAGAACCTTATCTTCCTCTAGCCTCTAGCGAAAACACAACACATGGTCCTGACGACTTGCGTCTGAATCAACTGGGTTACAAGCAAGAACTTAGTCGCAACTTATCGTAAGCTTCTTGCGGAATTTTAATTTTAAGTTGTTTTTGGAAAATAAAAGTATCAAATCCTCTTTCTCAAACATGTAGTACTTAGAATGCATGCAAAACTGATAAAAAGGGAGTATCTGTTGCTAAGAGATAATAAAGGAATGTGTAGCGATGATACCGTTGAGAGAGAGAGAGCTCTTGTGCAAGACCCAAAAACTTACAATCGGAGAATTACCACAAGAGTGATCAAGAGGCAACAAGGGAGAAAAAAAAGCAGTAACAGAGGAGAATGATTGTAAATAGAGAAAGAGAGGTGAATGAGGGATACGTGATCGCGCAATAATAGGAGTAAATATCTCCATAAAAGTATTTAGAAAAAAAACATAACTATTGTTACTTATTAACTGTAACGACGTTATAAAGTGAGAAGCTGACATGGACAAAATAACATATGTCAAGTTGTGATTGGAGGATATGTCAAGTTGTGATTGGAGGGGACAGGGTTTGGGACATGATTTTGCAACAGAGGATTTGAGTCTCCTTTAACTCCACTCATCATTATTTAATAATTAATGATGTCCTTGTATGTCATTTTACCATTTTTAGCTAGTTTTACCAAACAACTTCAATCAAATCAGTTATTTTTACCAAACATACTTTAAAACAACCTGTGTATGGGAAGCAACTACTCTCAATTGCTTGCAATGACAAAATCCAAGGAAGCAACGTTGTTTCATGTGCGGAATTGCTTCACCCGCAATCGATGCAAATGTTCTTAGTCCACATAATTTAGATATGGAAATGATACGTCTTAGGGGTGTTTATATTCAATCCAATTAAATATAAACTGCAAAAAAATCGAACCGAAAATCACAAAAGTCAATATTTTTTAATTAGTGGACTGAGTTGGATTTCGGATCTTATGTTAAAAATACCATAATTTCTAATAAAAGTCTTCTGTTTATTGATCCTTAACCAAAAGGGCACTAATTAATCATTCATTTTATCTTGAGTTTTATAATTTATACATTCAGTTTGAACTCATGGATTTTGGTGTGGAATTCATTGAATGAAAAGAAGAAGTTGAGAATTTTTTTAGAGTGATAGTGAGAGAAACTTGAGATTTTTAGTTGTGTAATTTTTATTTTGAACTATCCCTATTTATATACAATGATAATAAAACAACAATGTAAAATTCCAATAAATCATTTTTTATTATTTTTTTCATCACTTTCATTATTGTTTGCTAAGAATGTGTCTGGTAAGCCATTTTAGCTAGCCGAAATTAGTAGCTGAAATCATTTCAGTTGTGTTTGGTAAGGTAGCTTTTTTGGGTAGCTACTAGCTTTTCTTGAAAAGCTACCTGAGGTAGTTTTTTTAAAATAAGCTCATTTTTCGCTATTACCTGAAGATTTATTGCAAATTTATCCCTCAATCATCCTCACTCATCATTATTTAATAATTAATGATGTCCTTGTATGTCATTTTACCATTTTCAGCTAGTTTTATCAAACGTCTTCAATCAAATCAGTTAGCTTTTCAACTAGTTTTACCAAACACACTCTAAAGCAATCATTACCTGGGAAGCAACTACTCCCAGTTAATTGCTTGCAATGGCAAAATCCAAGGAAGCAACGTTGCTTCACTTGCGGAATTGCTTCACCCACAACCGGTGCAAATGCTCTTAGTCCACATAATTTAGATATGGAAATGATACACGTTAGGGGTGTTTATATCCAATTCAATTAAATGCGGTAAAAACCGAACCAAAAATCACAAAAGTTGAAATTTTTTTAGTAGATTGAGTTGAATTTCAGATCTTATATTGAAAACCGATGCGATCCAAACCGAACTTATAAACACATATATTATTTTATTTATAAAATAATCATATGGTTTTACATGTAAGGATCCTCTCCAGCTTCTCTTGCCTCTCCAGCCAACTTTAGCTATGGAATAACTATGGATTTTGATTTCCTAGTTATTCCGTAGCTAAACTTGGTTGGAGAGGCTGGATGGATGGAGAGAATCCGGATCCATATTTTTACCTGTACAAGTATATATTTATGAAATCGGTTTTTCTAATTTGTGCAACATTGCGTAGGATAATAAATCCCAAAGTAGAAATGTTTTATTAATGGAAAATGTAACAATCACAACATTCAATCCATTAGTAATATTAAATATTATATTCTCCAATAAAATCTTTCCACTTTTAATTCATTATCTTGTGCAATGTTGCACATGTTAGAAAAATCGTTATGAAATTACTTATACAAATATATTTTTTATGATTTTATTATCTAATATCATTTTAATATTTCTATAAATATATTAATTTTAAATTATTTTTCATGTCCCATGGTCTTATTTTTATATAATCTTATATTTATATTAATGAATATAAGTCCTAATATAATTGTTTACTATTATTTCATAATTTTATCACTTTTATATAATATTTAATGTGTATATAAAAAATCGAAAATCATTCCATTCCAATTCTATTTACATAATGGGCCAGAAGGCCCATAGGCCATAACCCGCGAAGTCCAACCCGTTAGGACAAGTCAGACCATGCCCATATGTAAGTCGGCTCCGCTCCTGCATGTCGACCCCTATCTTAACGGCCACCACGTGTGGAGCACCGGAGTATTACCTGCACCTCACTCCGGGGGATAATACCTTATGGATCAGGGCCCATGGCCCAAATCCTAAGTGTTACTTATTAAAAAATAAAAATATAGTTCGAAGTGGCTAACAGAGAGCCAAAAAAGAATGTTTATTTTTATTAAGGGATTCCAATAGAAATTACAAATAGGATCGAACTAAAGTCTAAAGGGTTCGCTATTTGAACCTAACTTTATTTCCTATTACATGTTTATAGGCATGTTGATCTTCGAACAAGTTCTTCGAATGGAGGAAGTAGACCCTTCGACCTAGGTGTCAGTGTCATGTCTTCAAAGGAGGAACAACACCTTGCTTCAAGCTTTAAAAGGGGGTTGGTTCTCAGCCTTGGACCTTCCAAATAATCCAAGGGCTAAGGGCTTCACCCCTATCTTCTTCCTCTGCCTTCCTCCTCCTCCTCCTCCTCTTCTTCATCTTCTTCTTCCCCCAAGAATCAGAAGATTAGGCATTGGGCTTTGAGATAACCCATTGCCCTGAGCCTCCTCCTGGAACCAAGGAGGTGGAAGTAATACCAGGCCATGCATGGGGATAAGGCCTTGGATGTTGGCTGCGTTGTTCGACCTGAGGTCAAGGTCCACTTTGAAGTGACCACTAATGTTGGACACCCTGTCGACCTGAAGTCCAAATATAATGCCAAGATCAGGTCGTACAAGGCAGCCAATATCAGGAATCTCTCCATGGTTATAGGGAATAATGATGGAACCCAAATGGAGTCTTTTCCCTTTTATAAGGATGGAACGCCATGAAAGAATTAAGAATGCTACTCCAACGAGCCAATCAGGAGAAGTCTTGTTCACATTGACCAAAGTGGACGGTGGTCAAGACAATTAAGTTGGACGACAGGTAAGTGGCTTCGAAAAGCAAAAAGAAACAAAGAGTTTCGAAGAAGCAAAGAGAAGATCAAGAGAGGGTTCGGGCAGATTTGAAAGGAACTGTGGTTCGAAGAGGAAGAGTTGTTAAATGGTTCGAACCAACTCCTTCACCTTGGTTCGAAACAACCCTTCTCCATCAGTTGGAGCAGAGGTAATCTCTTTTAATTCAGTTGAGTTTATCTTAGACGTTTTCCACGTCATCAATGGAAGTTATTAAGCACGAGCCCATCAGAGCGCATGCAGAGGACGTGGGCTCATGAAGAGTTACGTAAAGAACTTGGGAAGTTATTGGCAGCCAGAGACGGTTTCAGGGACAACTATAAATAGGAGAAAACATGAAGAAACAAAGGTCCGCAACCTAAACACTCAAACAGCACCCTGAAAGCCGCAACATCCACCACAATGATCAAAGGCACCCAACACGCTAAGAGAAAGTAGGGACAGTGCAGACCACCCTTTTCTTTTATGTTCATCTTTTCTTCATTTGTTTTGCTTCGTTTACTTGCTCATGGTCTTTATAGAGTAGGGATCAATGGCGTTGTAAATTTTACTTTTAAGTTACTCATGTTGTACGTTGTACATCTACACCTTTAATGCAATTTAAGGCCCGTTTAGGGGCCAGTTCATAAGCGTTTCGTGACCTGCTACACCCGTCCATAGATTTCACACTAGGGAGAACCCACACAAAATAAGAGGACTCGTATCTTGTCCTAGATTGCTCTGAGATACATTTGTTTGTGTTAATTTTTAGGACAAACACCAAGATATTCCCCTATAAATATTGTAGATGTCAGATGTCAGGTACGCATTAATTACACATTGATTGCCTCATCTCGGATCTTCACTGACTTGAGCGTCAGAGTGTTTTCTTATGTACACCCCACCGCCGTCTTGAGTCGACATCTGAGATTCAACTATATTTGGATCCGAGTTTGATATTCAGACCCGAGTTCGATATTCATACACGAACGAATTGGATTTGAAAAAATTAAAATCGATTGGATGATGAAACGATAAAACAATAATGATTAGAGTTTTTTTATCTTTGAACCAATCCAAACAGAACCGCGAATACGTCGAATACACGTATCATAAAATCGTACTTCACTTTTAAATAGGTGATTAATTAATGTGTAAATAACTAATAAATTACGTGTATTATTAATATCCTTGATTACTATCTTATGATATAGGATTTGGATCGTCCAGATTTAGCTAAGAAATAGTTATTTATTAGTTACAGAATCACCAGTAAATGAAATTTGTGGCCAATCCCTAACTATTAAATCGTACTTCACTTTCAAGTTATTTGTATGTTGATCACGACACAAGAGTGGTGTGCAAATTTTAGTTATAAATAACTTAACATAATTGATTTAGATAAATATTTTTCAGTTATAGATATCTTAAAATTTACATTAGTGAGGTTTTTTGGGTACTGTTCATTGGGCCTTATTTATGAGAAGAAGAAAAAAAATCCTTTTTTGATTAATGGTTGAGTTCCATTTATTTTCTATTTCTGGACTCCTTTGCATTGGGCCCACCCTTAATTTTAGGGCTAATTTGTGTGTGGCCTTTTCCAGTAGAATCAGCTAAGTATACATGTAGCCTTTGTTCTTTTCATTAGCATGCTTGAGTAGCTGAAAGAGGGTTTGTTGGAAGCCTCTATTTCTACTCCATTCGACGTCTCTTTTCGGAAGCAGGAGGTGTCACCACCTATATGCTGTTTGTACTCATTGTTAGGCTGGGCTATGCATCCATAAATCACGTAGGTCATGGTTTTATCTATCATTATTTTTTTATCTTCGTATTTGTTTCTATGTTATGTAATGAATGGTTTTTGTACATTGCGAATCATGATTGTATTAATAAAGTTTTCCATAGGTCCTTTAGGTGTGATTAATCGTTGAATAACTATGTTTTCGATATATTCGGCGTTTTATTTTTAGCTTGAAGCTTTAGGTTTTCTTCCTTATTTTTCAGTTATAATCTTTTTAGGTTGTGTTGTGATAGTTCCCTTTGTTCGTTGTTGCACAATGAGTCATTCAGTGGAGTGGCCATAGGAGATGCTTTTCATTTCACTGCTTGACTGAATGTTTTGATGGTTCAGAACTTTTTGACATCTCTTGTTGTTGAAGGATGCTTTGCAACAAAGAGGATTTGGTGATTCAAACGCGCATCGAGTTATTGGGATGTATATGTGTGAATAGGTGAATTGGGTAAATGGGGGAGTGCGCGTGGGATTGGGATGCATGGGCTATGGTCATTTGCAAGATATCAGGATGAGGCCACCATAGGCGTAACTTTGTAGCTTGGGTGGAAGCTTTGCTAAGGGTTTAGTTGTGGTTGAATTCAAATTCAAATTTTGAAGGCAGAGGATTCTCTCATTTTATTACTGTCCTCTCATTCTCTTCGCTCCATTTCTAAAATCTTCATCCTTCTTCCATTTTATTATTTTCTTAAAGTAATAATTATTATGTCGTTACCTTTATCGATTTCAAATTTGAAAGTTTGAGAAAGTTTTTGGTTCTTTGTGAGCAGGGAAACGATAGAGCTGAGGAACTACTGCAACTTTGATGTCATTGGTGAAAAGATACTCATCCCGTTGCAGCATTGTGAAAAGATACTCATCCTTTCAGTGGAGAGCAAGTTTTGGGTGTTTTGGTAGTGAGTTGTGAATGTTGGCCTAGCAAGAGAAAGAGGGTTGGACAAGATACTTCAATGAAGCAATAATAGTTACTAATGAGATTTAGTGAGACGAAGCATGAAAAAAGTGGCAGAGAAGGAGCAAGCTAAGTTTGGGTAACCTTATCTCTGAACTTTTATATTCAATTGACCTTTATCTACAATGATATAATAGTTTGTTTTAACGTGACAAAAGATCTTGTGGGATTATTGAATTAGTTTCTTGATACCTTATCTATGTAACATGTACTCATCTACTTGGTGATTAACTATATTAATTATATTTATAAATTTTATTACCTTGCATTAGGAGGGATTTGTGATAGAAGTCTTTATAGGTTAGAGCTTATCTCTGAGTTGAGTATGTTGACATTCTAAAACTTATAGGTTAGAACGTTAGTGGACATTGGCTATGGCTATAGTAGTTTTGGAGCACACCTCTTTCGAAGTCAGTTTTTAACTATATGTCTTAACTATGAGCCTTTAGGCAGTCAAGTCCAACTTACACTTAAAAGGGTCTTCCTACTATAGTTTCTTCTTTCATTTTCAACATAATTTAGTATTCAAGATATGAATAATCAGAAGCAATATGATTTTAAATAGTATGGTATTCAAAATGCTAGGTAAATTTTAATTTTGTTTAGTTTTTGAATTAAAAAATTTATCTTTCTTTTTTCCTTTGATCTTGCCTAACATTTTCACTCTCTTCATGCTAAAGAAAGTCATTCCCTTCCGATTAAGTAGCTCTTCTTCAAGTTCATTTATGATTTCCCTAAAAAAATTATTTCATGTTGTCTTGTAGAAGTTAAGATACTATGGTTGTGTTCTTATTTTGTTAGAAAAGGTAAAAAAATGTATAAGTTTTGTTCTATGGCTACAATGCTATTTCTTTCTTTTTTTGTTAACTACAACTGTGATTTAGATATGGATGGTGCTATTGTCTGAATTTTTTTTCTCTTTTATATCTATTTTCTATTTGTCCTTTATTTCTCCATAATCTTTCCAATGTTTATGCAGATGGGTATTTCTTTGTCAAGGTACCATTAAAGTTTACTATTTCTAACTCATGCACTTACTTTGCAGGACAATGTCAATTGTTACAACTCGACCATCTGTACAAAATTCCTTTATCTTGGTTGTTATATTTCGGAGACTTTTCTTGGGTCAATGTTTTCTCTTTAGAAAAAATGAAGTCTTATAAACTTGATGGTTGCTGTTATTAATTCTGCATTGGATCTTTTACATTTTTACTGACTTTTATAATATTTAGTTAGCTATAATATTCTGAAAAAGAAAAATAAAAAGGAACAGCGACTTAAGAAATTGAGTTTTTCCTATTCATTTGTTAGCTTTATATAAAATGGCTCACTTATTACAGTTCACAATCCATAATTTGACCATGGGTTTACACAATGATATTTTCCTTTCCCTCTTTTACTCAAATTATGGTTTGAAAATCAAAACCATGTATGCAAAAAAGTGGTTTCCCCCTTTGGCTCCATTTTATTATGAGAATTCAGTTTAGAACTGATAATGGACCACTTAAGATAATCCTTCCCTTCATTTCTGTACACCTCATCCTGCTACACTTACTTCCTTCTATTTTTTGAAGTTGAATCGTCTGCAAGTAGAATGAGGTGAAATTCGCTGCTAATATTGTGGATATGATGAAACAAGAGAACCCTTATGCCTCCCAAGACATGTTATTTTATCTCAGGTTTTAGATTTTAATTTTTTTATTTATTATTGAATTCATGATCAATTATTTCTTATTTGGTAAATTATATACATGCATACATGCTTATTTGTTTTATAGGTAGTATATATGGCATGAAAATATTAAGTGCTTTCTAAAGCCAGATTGAAAATGAGTATGGGATAGTTGATGCGGCCTATGTCTTGCTGCTATATAGTACATCAATTGGGCAACATCTCTTGACATAGGAGTTCCCTGGGTTATGCGTCAGTAGGAAAATGCTCCTGATCTAGATGTCAGTTTTCTCCTTTCACCTGTAGACACACACCATCAAGTGTCATGTAAAAGATTTCTCTGTTTGTGTTTTATCTTTGTCACGTGATTTATGTTTTAATAGATTGTTTGTCTTCCTAAATGGATCAATTTTACCATGTTGATGTCTTCAATCATTTTACTTATTTGATTGTTAATTTATCTTATAACTGCCCACATTTACCAAATCTAAAACCAAAAATTTGGTTTGAGAATTATAATAGATGGTTAGTGTACTTTCATACATTATCTGGCAGTAGGAAGCTCTTCAAATAGTCAAAATCTTTCTCTAGGTGACATTGTAGGGTTGTCTAAAGACAACTGGTTTCTGCAAACACCATCATTTGGCAATCTCAGATATATGCCCGCTTTGTAATTTGCATCCAGAACTTGATATTCACATCTTAAAAGATTGTGAGTTTGTGCGTAAGGTTTGGACTCTGGTAATTCGTCATGATCTGCACAGGAACTTTATTTATGGATCTTTAAGGACGTGGGTAGCTATGAATCTAGAGGAAGATATTGGTGCAAGACATGATCATCAATAGGAATTATTTTTCAGTCTCATCATTTGGAAATTTTGGTTTGAGTGTAACAATGTAACATTTAAGGCAAAATATTATAGTGAAAAGGATGTTATCAGAATTGTTGGACCTTATGTTGTATCGTCTAATAACTAGGTGCATAACATGTTGCATAAAAAAGTTGATTCAAGGAGATATACACGGGTGTTAGTGGGTTGGAACTTCCCATAAGGAGAATGGTTAAAGTTTGATGTAGATAGCTTGCTGAAATTGGGTGGTAGGATTTTTGGGTGTGGGGGAGTTTTGTGGGATTCATCTTGAGTTTGAATGTATGGTTTTGGTAGGAATCTTGGGTCAACAATTGTTATAGCAACTGAATTATAGGCAATAATAAGAGCCTTGCAATCAGCTTAAGCCAAAAAAAATCTAGCATCTTTGGTTAGAGAGTGATTAATCTTTAGTAATGTACTTACTTAATAATGGTTGTGTGGCTTCCCACCTCTGTTGATTCTCCTTGGTTCAGATGATACAAAATTTGTGAAGGAGAATTTGCCATGTCCGTGTGACTCATGGATTACAAGAAGGAAATCAAGTTACGAATTGGCTTGCGAACTACTCAACTTCTTTACATCTTCGACTTCAATGCCTTAACAAGCCACATGGTGGATGCTTACACTATGCCAATTTTAGGATATTAAAGCATTGTCTTTAGGGCGCTCCCGTGTTGGTTAGTGTCTATAATAATCGTTTTAAAATCAGGGCGCTTAAAATTTGGGCGGCAACGCCCTTACAGGTAAAATAGAGGGCGTTGCATCTGCGCGCCCTTGTTATCAACGTTATTTTTTTTACATACACTTGTGTTGAGGGCGCTCCTAGGAGCGCCTTCCATTATTTTTTTTTCTTTTTGCAGGGCGCTCCCTAGGAGCAGGGCGCCCTCTTCCCAGCGTTTTTTTTGTTTAATTTTGAGGAATTGAGGGCGCTCCATCCATTATTTTTTTAAAAGGAATTTTTTTTTAATTCTCTGGAAATGAGCGCCCTCCATTAGTATTATTTTTTTATTATTTTTTTTAATCTCTGGAAATGAGGGCGCTCCCACGGAGCGCCCTCGTTGCTATTTTTTATTTCTCTGCTATAGAGGGCGCTCCATGGAGCGCCCTCCCTGATTTTCTGTTTATTTTTACAGGGCGCTCCCTTGGAGCGCCCTCTTTGCTACTTAAATTAATGAAAACTATTTTTTTGGTAACAGAAAATAATGAACCCTCTGTCCATTCTCTCCCGCGTTCTCACATCCCTTTGTCTCTCTCTCTAAACCCTACCCTCCGTGAACTTCTCCTTCTTCCTCAAGCTCCTCCGTCTCCCTCCGTCTAGCTCCACGACGCTCCTTCTCCCTCCGTCAAGCTTCTCCATCTCCATTCGTGCTCCGTTCATGCTCCGTCCGTGCGCAACTCAAGCCTCTCCTTCTCCGTCCGTAACTTCTCCTTCCCCCATCGTGAGCAAGAGCTTTGAAGGGAGCAAGCTCTTTCCCTTCCCTCACTTTCGTTCCGGCGCGGTGCGGTTTTCCTTCCCTTCCCCTCACTCTCATTTCACGACCACTAGGGTAAGGGAAACCCTACCATACCCTTTTTTTGCTATCTGCACCTTTTTTTGTTGCTTTTACATCCTTTTTTTTCTGACCATGTTTTGTTTTGCTATCTGCACCCATTGTTTTGCTATCTGAACTGTGATTGTGTTAGTAAGTTTAAATAACATTGAAATTTGTATATGAAAATTAATTATGTGTACATATTATTATTGAACACTTTTGGTTTTATTGTTGTTGGTTGGAGTTAAAAATGTGTTTTATAAATTTGGGAATGTTAAATAAATAGGGTATATACTACCTATGCATTTAGTAATGTTATATAAATATATATTACTCATATTGATCTCTTTTGGACTGGTAGCTGGTGGTTTAGAGTTAAAATTGTTTTTCCTTAATTTGGGAATGTTAAAGAAATAGATGAAATGCTGCTCAAATTTTAAGGACTACTAATTTTTATTACGAGTATATTTTTTGACTTGTCTTTTTTTTCTTAAAGGTATTGTTTCCTAGCTGGTTATAATTCAACACTGCTTATTGGTGATTGACTTTAATCAGGTATATCCTTTATCATATTATCCTTTTTTCTGTCAACTATAATTATTAGGTTATTTGTATGTACATGCATTAACCTTAGTTTCCTGTTTAAGAAGAAATTTTATATTATGTCTGACATAATATACAATTTATTCTTAAATTGTCCATGGTTGGACAGTCTAGATTTGTAAATTCGTATTAAATATATTACTTTATGAATTGTTTTTGGTCTAAGATTCATTTCAGTACGTTTTTCCTCTTGTTCTCCGAGTTCATGCAAACATAACCTATGTGAAATATAACTCATAGGTTATGTCGTGTGTGCTTGGAGAACCAAGGGGAAATGCTGCTGAAATTTTCATAGACTAGGAACAATAATCATAAAATAATATGATACGAATTTGACAAATCTAGAAAGGATAGGAACCTCAACCTTTGCTAGTTAGTATGTTATAGGTGTTAATTAAGCATGTAGTTAGTCATTATATCTAAAGAATGTCATATATACTTTTCGAGTTAATTATAATTGATTTCATGTTATGTTGATAGAATATGGATCGTTCTTGGATGTTTGCAAACCGTTTGACAAATGAGTATGAGGAAGGAGTGGAAATGTTTATAAAGTTTGCCATTGACCATGCAACAAATCCTAGTAGAATTGTTTGTCCTTGTACGAAATGTTTTTGTTCTAAGCAAGTTAGTGAGACAAAGTTGAGGAACCATCTTTTCTGGTTTGGAATTGATCAGAGTTACACATGTTGGACATTTCATGGTGAGATTAGGAGTGAACAAAGTGGTATGGGAGAGAATAATGTCAATGTAGAAACAAATGTGAATGATGAATTTGGGACCGGGTGGGAGGATTGTGACAGAATTGATGAGATTCAAAAGGTGGTTGAAGAGGACCTCAGAGATTGTCCCCAAATGTTTTATACCCTAGCCAGTGATGCTGAAAAGCCATTGTACAACGGGTGCACCAAGTACATAAGGTTGTCAGCTGTGTTGAAATTGTATAATTTAAAAGCTTGACAAGAATTTCACAGAGTTACTCACCTTGTTGAAGGAGATGTTACGGGATGACAATGTGCTACCTAACAGAACGTATGAGGCAAAGAAGATGTTATGTTCTATTGGGATGAGCCATGAGAAGATACATGCTTGTCCCAATGATTGCATTTTGTTCAGAAAATGAGCATGCATCATTAAGTGTGTGTCCTAAATGCAATTTGCCTCGTTATAAGAAAGAGACTACACCAGCAAAGGTGGTTTGGTATTTTCCCATAATACCAAGGTTTCGAAGGATGTATCGTAGTGTCATTGATGCAAAGAACTTAACTTGACATGCAAATGAACGAATCAAGGATGACATGTTGAGATATCAATTAAGTTTTTTTAACCCTCATTTACTAGTTTATTTATTGAAATCAATTTTTGCCTTTTACAGTACTTTGCTCAGTACCGAAGCTCAACTTACACAACGGAGTAGCTTAATGAGGTTCGAGAAGAATGGGCAATGCATGTAGTAACCACTTGTTTGTAATTGATTTGTACATTATGAGGGTAAGTAAACATGTACATAATGTGAAAATGTTGAACAAAGTTGTATATCAATGACAAGTTATATAAATTGTGTACCTTTTCATATTAATCTCCTGACTGGTAATAACTCTTTGACTGATGAATTCTGGCTGTTGTTATGGATTTTTACAGCTGTTTGATAAATTGGGAAATGTTGAATAAACAGAGGAAACTCTGCCAAAATTTTTATAGTTTAGATGACTAGAGTTGTTAAGCATATTCTATGCAATTGAGTTGGGTATTGTGATAGATGTCATGTATTTTGATTATTTCTATATAGTTGTATAGGTACTTCATACTTTCACCACATTTTATAGCATGCATAGGAAACTATTCAAAGTATGACAAGTTTGAATTCTTCATTTGAAGTAGATAACCTTATTTGTGATATGTGTGTTGTTTAATGTGTAAATAAAATTAAAGGGTTCTTCATAGAATGACTAATTGTTTGAATGTAAAGGAATTAATATGCATGGTTTTGAAGTTAGCCATTGGGATCAGACTGAAATATATGTGCAGAATAAATTAAACTGGGGTAAAAAAACAAAAAAAATTGAAAAAAAAAATAAAATAAAAGGAGGGCGCTCCAGGGAAGCGCCTTCCCATGAAGACGTTTCACGAGGGCGCTTCCGTGTTTTTTTTAGCGCCATCTTTTGGCTTCTGTCAGGGTGTTTCTCTGCACGTCCTCCTTTTAATGACCAAACAAGAGCAGATTCTATTAGTGCTCACGGAAGCGCCCTTTAATGCTGCACGGGAGCGCCCTTGAAGGCCTTTTTTAGCAGTGTTATCTCTTTTGTATCAAGATTTAGAAGGCATTTCTTTTCATTGCTCTGTTTCTGTTTTAGTGTAGTTGTTGGTTTGGGGCTTTAGCCCCTCCGTAAAACAATAATAAAAAATTATCTGAATCCATCTATATCTCCTTTCTCAATAAACATAATAAACATATTATGGTAGTGTTGTGCCTCCCAGACCAATAGAACATCTTGCATTTGTTGTGGGGCGCTTTTACCTTTTCTTATATTTTTTTAATAGAATAAGTTAGATTTGCCTTTAAAATTCATATTCATATTTTATTACATAATTTAAATTATATATAAAACTATATATATATTATATGCTAATTACGTCATGTACCTGGATATGAAATTTTGTTATCTTTTAGTATGATCAAGTTGGACATTGCTTTAATGCTAATTATGTCATATATCTGGATATGAATTTGAGATTTCAAACAATTTACAATCATGCTAATAATTATCAATTTCATATCAAATAATGTATTTATTTATGGAGTTTAATTTGTATAATATTATATAATTTAATGAATAAGATACTTTATGTATTATTAAACCTAACAAATGATATGATAATATATGATTAGATCATAATCTAAAATATTTTTACACTTACTCTTCATATAAATCAAATTCTCTAGATTTTTTTCTAATTAAATCTATCAGAGCATTATTATCACATACTCCCGATCTTAATTATTAAAATATTTTAAATACTTTATAAGGATTAAGTAAGTTGGTTAATTTAGTTAATCACATTAAATTTATCATTAATATGTATCATCTTTCATATTTGTCCTTGCATTTATCTAGACTCATTATCTTTCTTTTTCCATCTAATCATTCCATTATCTCATACTCTTTATTAATTAATATACTCACTTATTTTCACTGAAGAAGGTATTATTGTCAAAAGAATAATTAATACAATAGATGTTTTAAAAAGATTTTTATAAAAATAACTAAGACTAACTCTTCAAAAGGTTCTTGGGTGGAATATTTAACTAATATACACCGTATAATTTTTTAACCTAAATTATATTATGTTATTACTTAAGTATTTGTCATACCTAAGAATTAATTAATAAATATAACTTCAAAACATAATATAATCATTAAAAATTTTACGTTTTGCTCTCAATTTTAATTTTTAATTTTTTTGTTATTATTATTTTTAAATTTTCATGCAAATAATGTGAATGTGTATACGCACACTAAATAATTTAATAGTTTAATTAATACTCACTGACAATGTAAAAAAGTTTTACAAAGTTATTCATTTATGTGTTATTACATCATTTGATGAGGTTAATAACACATGAGGTGTCATACTCATTAAATAGTGTGGCAACATATCCTTGTATTATAATGTAAATTTTTTTTACAGTTGCTCGTGTATACACATTAAATTCATAATTTTTTTTGTTTAAACTACAAATATCTTTCACGGGAGACAATTCTGTTCAAGCCGGGACCATCTACATCATGATTGAGCTTTTTTTAGGCAATTCTGTCCGAGCCGAGAACATCTACATCATGATTGGGCTAGCTCTCCCAGCGGGGATTTTTTCCATCCACAAACTCGAACCCGAAACTTTACTTAATTAGGGGAATAAAATATGTACCACTTGAATTAATCTATGTTACTACATTAAATTCATAATTTAAATATAACTTAACAAAATAAAATTATATGTATTATATGAACTGTAAGTATTATACCTAAAATCAATTTTAGCGTCCCGTGCATTGCACCGGCATAAACCTAGTATACATATAATTTCCTTATTTCCTTTTTTTTATCTTTATATTAGTTAATTTTTATCTAAAATTAAAGATAAGATTTGATGAGAAATATAAAATCTATAAAGTGGAGACATTATATGAGAACCATGAGAGAAGTAAATAAAACAAGGGGTAAAAAAGAATTCATAGGAAAATTGGATTAGTCAAAGAGAGTGGAGTACACTAGAAAATGTTAGGAAAAAATAAAGAAAAACTAAGAAAAGAAGGAAATCTTATTACATGGATGAAAGGTTTTAAGGTTCAAAGTACTTTAATTGTAAATCTCTTATTACAAGTAGGGTAGAAGTAAGCCGAGTCGAGCTAATTTTTGCAGGGCCTAAGCCTGGCCTGCATTATATCTTTGTGGCTCAAGTCTGGCCTGTTACCTGTCATAGGCCATTTTATAGCCTGATCTGTCATGTTTCAAAGTATGGTTTGGCCTATTAGCCTGTTTAAAAGCTCATTTCATATTATGACATTTGAACATGCCAATAAATCTATTTCTAAATAGTTCAGTGCACTTACAAACTAATAAACTTACTTTTTTATAATGTAATTACGCCACTGGCATATACATTTTGATATGACAAAAAGCCTATATCTAAATAGGCTAACAGAAGAATTGAAAAAAATTATATATTATTATACTATTTATGATATATAAAATATTTATGTTTACTAGAAATAATATTTTTCATAAATAGACTAGTCTGTCAAGACTAATAGGCTTTTTAAAAAGCCTAAGCCTGACATTTTTAATTAAAAAAGCTTTTTCAAAGCCTAGATCTGGCCTTTTTATTAAACGAGCCGAGCCAAACAAGGCCTTAAGTAGCTGGGCCATAGGCCCCTGACGAGCGGCCTGACCTATTTCCATCCCTAATTCAAGTATGTTATAAGATTTAAAACATTTTTTTGTGATTTTTTAAGCATTTAATTAGTATACACTGTCAGTGTAAAAAAGTTTTACACATGACATCCAATAGTGTGCCGCCACATCATTTAATGAATATGACACCCCATATGTTATTAAATTCAATAAATGATGTGGCAGCACATCATTGAATGTCTATGTCAAACTTTTTTACACTGACAGTGTACATATATTAGACTTTTTTTTAATATGGTTATAAAATCCTTCTTTATATAATAATTTTCCGGTATTGAAAATTGTCAACAAAATGAAAACATTAAGAGAGAAATTACTAGAAAGTTTAGTGTTAGTATTTTAATAGATAATTTTAGTATCATAAGAAAATAAAAAATTCTATTTAAAAAAATTAGTTTTTTCATTTGAAATATATCTAATATATTTTATTATAATTTTTTTATTATCTCACACACACACATATATATATATATTTAAACATCCATTGGGATTCATTTATGTTTTAATTTAAGTTTTTTTCTCAAAATATCCTGATTTTTTATTTTTTTCAAAGTGATCCTCCAAAAATGATTTATTTTTCAAATGGTCTCTTGATTTTTTTAAACATAAAGTGCTGACGTAGCACAAGAAACATAAGAACCATTTGAAAAAATTGTGATATTTTGGGGGAATGATTTAAAAATCATAATATTTTTAGGGACTAATTTAAAAATCGTGATATTTTTTAATGGACAATTTGGGTAAAAATAATTGGAAAACGACATATGGACCATTTAGGAAAAAAATCAATTTTAGAGGACTATTTTAGAAAAAATAAAAATGAGGGATCAAATAAAAAAATGTGATATTTTGCCAAAAAAACATAATTAAACCTATAGTATTATTATATGATAACTATTATTAAATAAGTTTTATTTCTATTAAATTTGTTAAATTTTAAATTTGAAATACTCTAAATTAATTATGTTAGTTTTAAGTTCAATGAATCATTTTGATCTCATATTTATACTATAAATTTAATTTAATATTTATAGAAACTTGAACCAAGGCTGCAAATGTCTTTTTCAGCCCTAATGATGTCATATCATAAAACTAAAAACATGATTTTAGAAGACCAATGGTATAAGTTTCATAACATAGAAGACTATAAATAGGCATATCCTCACTTAATAAATTAGTGCCAGCCAGCCACCTTCTAATTTTTCTTTTAAAATTTTAAAAACAATAAAGCAATTATTAAGAATATTTTTTTAACCTTTTCCCTTTTCGGTTGACTTCCACAATCATCTTACTTAATGCTTTTAAATTGCATCCATTATCAGTAGCAGCCGGCTTCAATTTAAAAATGAAAAATTGCCAATAAAACAACATTTAAACAAAAAAAAAAAAGTAAAAGTCGGCTACTTGTTGGTACACACTGACACGTTTACACTACCAATTCATAGTGCCAGAGAATTGACAAGTGAATGCAAAAGTCTTGTACCAAAAATGAACGCAAAGTCCACAAGTAAGTATTATTCATATAACTGTAAAAAGCAGGCATCAGTTGAAAAACTGAAGTAAGATACATTGCATGAAATTATTAGAATTATTACTTCACTCTCATAATTAGAAAACCTTTTCTTATTGGCAATAATGACAGAACAGAACCAGCAGTGTTTTCATGATCAATGACCAAATCCTTCCTACTCATTACCTTCACCTCTGCTATGAATCCACCATAAGAGATTACTCAATGAGTTTCCATCATCAAAACCATTTAACCTTCTTATCTTCTGCAATGCACCTTCATTATCATAAACTCCTTGTAGGGCATACGCAAACCCCTTCCATTTATCTCCAACACCACCCCTATTCAAAGCAGGCAATGTCCACTCCACAAGATCCTTCACATAATCAACATTTGAAAACAATACTTCAGAAATAGGCAGCAATGGTAAGAGGTTAATGCCAAGCCTGCTTTCCCTTGACTCAGCAGAAGCAAACCATAGTCCACTATCTCTCTTGTTAGACCACAGAACACCCATTACCCTATTCTCTCTTGTAAAATCTTCCTCATACAAATTCCCTCCCTTTTTAACATGCCACCACATTTGAGCTCCAAGAATTTCCAATGCTGTGAGTGTTGATCCAATGGCAACAAGTTGGGCATCACCATAAGCCAAACCCATCAAGGCAGCAGAATAATATGCATTCACAGCTTCACTTGTGCTCTCCTGATTTCTTCCATCAGTAAACTCAGTTAACCCTCCAGCCCAAGAGTGCAATTTGTAAAGATCAAAACACCTTAAACGTGTGTAATTGGAGTTTGATCTTATGCTCAAGTTCATGAAATCTTCCATAAGTGAATAGGCTTGAGGCTTATACTTCCTACCCCATGCTGGGTCAATCTTAACAAGCACTGCAATTGCATAAAGGAAGTATCCTAAGTGATAATGGTGATCATTATAAATTCCAAAACCAAAATCATCACTAGTACTAGTAGACCCTTGTTTGGTAATAATGCCTCCCCATTTCCTATCATATAGAAATCCATTCCCATTAAAAGTTCCTTCCAGCCATGGCTCAATGGTTTCCTTCAAAAATTTCCTAATCTTTGGAATCACATCAATGAAGAAAACCTCTTCAGCAATCAAAGCCAACCTTGCTGCCCTTGCAATCAATTTCCCATAAAAATAGGACGAATTTGTTCCTAATGCTGCTGGATTTAGAGCCTCAACATCCCTAGAAAGTGCTGAAATAATTTCATCATGGGATTCTTCTCTCAAACCCCTGGTAGAATACCAAGTTACAAAAACAGGATCTGTTTTCAAAACCCATGAATTGCCAACAACACCAACAAGATCCCCATCAATGCTTGTGTACTTAAAATCATCCAAAACAGTGACATCACTGTCACTGTTAGACAAAAGCTGAAGATGGAGAGGGTGAGCTAACAACAGCAAATCACCTGAACCTTCCTTCTGCCACTTATACTCCACACTAAATGGTTCTCTGAGAACAGCATCTCCTGAGACAGGGTAACAAGAGCTGTAACTATCAAGAACAGCCTCTTGTCCTGAATCAGGCAATAAAGCTATCCGAATTATGCCAGAAAATGCCTCAGAATTGATCTGAGAAACACTATTGGTCAAGTTGATTGGCGAGGAAGCATATAGGAGCCATGTTTGACCATTGTTAAACTGAAAAGTGAACTTGGTAAGGGAATCATTTGAAGAGAAGGAAATTATTGCATGGATGGTGGAGATGGAAAGAGGGGTTGGTTGGGAGACTGAAACAGTCAAAAAAGGACTTCCCCTGACAAGAAAGAAGCTCAGATTGGAAGAAGGGAAATCCAAGGTGACACTGAGATCACTGTGGGAAGAGATTATGTGCTTTCTCTTTGAACTTTGCCTGGGATTCTGTTCAGAAGCAGAGATGGTGAGGTCAGGGTTGAAGACTTGATATATGACAGCAGAGTTGGCAGAGCGACTTGGGTATGAGAGAGAGAGGGATGAGTTTGAGGGTTTGATAATGTAAGGGTGAATGTACTCTTGTTGGTCACCATTGTTGAGAACAAAGTTTTGGAAGAAAGAGTTTGTGGGGAGAGGAGAAGAGACAAGGTTTGGGGAGAAGAATCTGGAGGGGTCAGGGAGGACAGTGGATTGTGTCTCTGGGAAGATAAAAGGAGTGTTTTTTATGTTGTTAGACATTGCTGTGATAATGGGTGGTGAATGCCTAAATTGTGATTGTGTTGGAAATGGGTTGTACTTGTGAGTTTTATAGTGTTTGAGGGTGTGTGTGGTGAGTGAAGTTTCCACCTTGATTCTTTCGGACTATTTTCAGCACTGGCAACTACTCAAGCTGCAACTTGGATACTTATTAATTTGTTATGAGTTGGATAGTGGGGTTTGAATTTTGTATTTTGTGTGATATTTGATGAATGATTGACTAGCTGTGTTAGTTATATATTATTGGATATACTAAATTTTAGATCAAGTTGAGGAGGGGAAGGTATGTTTTGGTTTGTTGATAATGACTAGATGAGATTGGGAGGATGGAAGGGTGGGAGTAAAGAGGATTGAATAATTGATTGAAGTTTAAGGGAAAGGAATACTGAGTCTGAAAGGTACGTGAAGGAGACCATTTCAAGAAACAAAACTGAGGTTAATTTACTCAATGGGAACATAATCCCAAAAATCAGACCGATCGAAGAATAATTATATCACACATTAAACAACGTTATGTACACTGAAATGGAAAGATGGAACTACATGATAAACACAAGTCAGACACGTACATACATAGACATCAGAATGGAAGTGGATGTTGCAAACAAACAAAATTCATGATTTTTGAAAGGAACTTTAGGAAAATATGTTCCCTATCACTTGTATTGGTCTGTTAATTAGCTGAAGCTAGTTCCTTATTATGCAACAAGTGACTATTAGTTTGCATTTAATTTAAATTAAATTGAATTGAATGTAAAAATTAATAATTTACATCACCATACATGTTAGACAGAATTGATTTAAAATTAATTATATGAAATCATAGTTTTACACCGTTGAACGTCAAACTAAAAGGAGGCTTGATAAATAAGTCCATAGTCGTGTATATAACAAACAAAATAAACTTGAAAAAATATATACAAGAATCCATAGTCGTGTATATAATAAGCAAGTAGTCATGTTACACCCCCGTAACCCATAATTCATAGTATAAAAGAATTAAATGAACACAAAATATACAAGAGTTTATAGTCATGTATATAATAAGCAAGCATAGTGAACAAGTTTCATTTTCCTCGTCACCCATTGTGACAATCACGGCATTCAATTTCCGCAGCCTTGCACAGTGGCACACGTCTGCCCCACATGCTAGTAACACACACAGCTAAGGTTAACATCTCTATCTGTCTATTGCTCTTCCTTACTATTTCTCGTATGAAATGGTTAAGTGCTTTAGGATCAAATTCATGTTGTATAGTATAAATAAGAGATCACTTATTCATATACAAAAAATTATACAACAACTTATACAACATACTTTTTCTCTCTACATCTCTCCATCACATCATCCATCACATCTCACATTTCTCTCTCTTTTCTCTCTTTTATCTCTATATCTCTCCTTGTTGTATATCATGTTGTTGTATAAACAACATTTCTCTATAAATAAGTGCTTGTGAGACTCCCTAATAATAAGTGTTATGGACGGGACAGACTGGTTCGATCGATTTAACTGCCGATTCTATAATTGATTTGAATCCGGTCATGGTATTAGATCAAATATGTCATTGAACTGGCCGTGAACCAGTCCAATTGGCAGAACCGGTAAAAACCGATCCAGTCTGACTCGGTTACTGAACTGAAGCAAAGGCATTCTTATAATTTTTTTTTTAGAAAACACATGATTCAAACCCCTGCACTAAGGGTGCTGCACACACAACATTACCATTGTGCCACCTGGGTGTTTCAATCATAATTTTAAAAATCGGTAGTCTTCAAAACTGGTGAGAACGATCAAGAATCGGTCAAAAACCGATGTATATCGGGAAAAAAAATCAGTGTCAAAAAATCAGTTGAACCAGTTTTTTTCCAAAAAAAAAATCAATTTTTTAATTTTTTATTTATTCTAAAATATTTTTAAGATAAAATAAAGACATATATTTAAGAATTACGCATAGATATATATTATTTTACCAGTTATTTTTTTAATTTATAAAACTTATAATATAAGGTTATTTACTAATTTAAAATTTTATATATCTTATATTTTTATATTATTTTAATAATTAAATATTATATAATATTAAAAATATATATTTAATTTATACCAGTTTGACCACGGTTCAACCATGCATTGAATTGTAAACCAGTGTTTTAAGTAGTTCAATCACCGGTCCGGTTGGTTTCAATATATATATATATAGGGGATGTATCATGTGAGAAAGGTATCCTTATATGAGAGTGAAAGGGATAAACCTCAACCTTTAGATTAAAATGGAGGGCTCAGGTTAAAACACATGTTAAAGTGACTCAAGTGCTTCTCTTTTAAGCCCTGTAGGTTTTTGCTTTCCTCAAAGCCTCTTTCCCTGGAAGCACATAACTCTACGACAACCCATAATCATTAGCAAGACACTAGCACTAGGAAACCATTTACTAATGGTTACACAAGTAAAACAATATATGCAGGACATAACAAAATTCTATTTTGTGTAAAGTGATAGGAAATGAGAGATGTGAAATTCTGGGTAAGTTGTAACCAGTATTAATTAGAAAATGAAAACTGAACATAACAAAATAAAGGGAGGATGACAGTGAAGGGAAAAGGCCGCAACAAAATGGATTTGATTTGGCTTAACTCCATTGCGACTTGATGAGCTACAATGACAAGGGATTTTGTTTAGAAATAGAGCAACAAAGGTAAGAACAGAGAGATAGCGGCATATCTAGAGTGCAGTCCAGGTTCACATCCAAAAAAGAGAGCAACAAGGGTAAGAACAGAGGAACAATGACAAAGGAAAATGGTCATAGAGGCATGCGAGTAATAGCAGCGCGAGACAGAGCAGGGACGACTCGACGACGGTGGTCACCAGCGGCTAAATGGTGCTAGGTTTTCGGCGATGTGGCTTTGGTGCGACGATGGAGGTTGGCGGCTGAAGAGGCTCTGAGATGGTGATTGAAGGTGCTCCAACGACGCGCCTCGATTCAAGGGCGTCTATGGTTTGGCACGAGGGGAAGAACAAAATATGGGGAGATGGAAGCACGTGAATCACTTAAAGTGACCATTTAATCTCAATCATACATACTTATCTAATGATTTATATTGATTCCTCTCACTCTCATATAAGGATACATTTCTCACATGATACCTCCCCTCTCTATATATATTGTATTCAAGAATAAACATGACAAATTGACAATTGAATTTTGAAATACAATGTAACATGCTGTAACTAGAGCTGTCAAAGTGATCAGCTAGCTCCACTCATCCGAGTTGGCTCACCACGAGTTGGACAGAAAATGAATCGAGTCTGGCTGGCTCACTTTTTTGGTGAGTTGGAAAAATATCAACCCGACTCAACCCACTGCGGGTTGGTGATTTGGTGGGTTGAGCGGGTTGGCTCACTTAATTTCTGAAAAAAAAATCATAAAAAATCCAATAAATCAGGAAAAAAAAGCAAAGGCATAAAAATGCCACAACATTCACAGAAAAGACTAAAAGCCAGAGACTGATTCACAGAGGTGGCTACACAGGTAGAGGTGGTCGAATGTTCGAGGAAGTCGAGAACAATGCAACTGGTTGAAGGAAGTCACCGATTCATCATGTAGGCACACACAGGTTGGAGGAAATCAAGAATGAAACGGAGAAGGAACTGTCGGCGACTGATGCTGGTAATCCGATTGGTGGAGTGGGGTGTGGGGAAGAGAAGAAGGTATGTTGCAATAAAGTGCAGGCTGTAGAGCGAGAGAGAGGCGCCACTGGGAGTGGGGGAATCTGGACTTGTGAGTTGTGACTCGGTTTCAAGAGATTAGGGCTAAAACTGGATTAAAAATAAAAACAGCTTGGCCCAACTCAATCTGACCCAAACTCGCTTTGGCTCGCGGGTTAAGTGAGTCGAGTTAGATTAGCCCGAGAAAATGTGAGCTTTGATTTTGGTAACCCAACCCACTAGCGAGTCGGGTTTATCTGGGTTGGGCTCGTTGTGACAATTCCAACTGCAACGCAATACGCAATGCCTTTTTTTCCTTGAAATTTTTTAACTTTAATTTATCATTCATCAATTATGTAAGATATTAAAAATTAAAATTAAAAAAAATTAAAAAAATGATGTACTATATAGAATACATATTATATTAATAGTTGTATTTTTTGTATTAAACTAAAATTGAAAGTATATGTATATTTAAAGATTACATTTATTTTATATCTAATAAGTTTTAATATATAATTATATATTTTTATATATATCGATTTAACCAATAACTCACTGCTTCTACCAATTATCCATTAACCAGTGTCCTGAACTGATCCGATTTTTATAACACTGCTAATAATAAATATTCAAATTAACTTTCAAAAGTGCTTTTCAAAGTCGTGATGGTAAGTGGTAACTCATTAAAATCGTGAGTCCTTATTATAACTCTCATGCATTAAGAAAGTTCCATGGAATTTGGCATTCATTGCTTTTCAAAGTCTCTCAACTTGCTTGGCAAAGTTTATTACTTTTCCGTTTCTATTTGTTTTTCCAAAAGCAATATTTAAAAAGCACAATGATTTACGAAGATATACTTATTGGATTAGCCATCAGGTCCTACATCCTTATACTATCCTCGTTGATATTTAATTATCTGAGCCATTTAAAGATTTTTTTTATTTGTCTCATTTAAAATTTTTAAATAATATTGATTAATTACTTTTTCTATTTTACTCTTAATAAAAAATAATTAATAAAAAGAACTAATTAATAATTAAAATAAAAATATACTAAAAAAAATACATAATAAATTTAATGTAAATTAATATATTTATTTAATTTTTTAATATGTGTATTTTATTATAATAAGACGGATATATAAGAATGAAGGTATGACACGTGTTATTAATTATTTTTTTCATTTTATGGAATTTCGAGAGAAGAATTTTTATAGTTTTATTTATTTATTTTATTATTGTTGTGCTTGTTATATAATCCTTTGACTTGTTCTCTTTAACTATTATATAAAAAAATTCAACATTGCACTAAACAACTTTGTTAGAAGAGGAAGAATGGATGAAACCTTCATATACTCAAAGTTTGGATCCCTATTATTCCTCAAGATGTTTTTAGGAAAAATTTACAAATGTAAACATGAAAAACTGAGAGTGCTGATACACTTAGGCCTTTTTGAGAATGTACATTGGATCACCGAGCAAATTACATTAGTAAGTTTCAAGATTCATTTGCTAGACATATTCCAGGAATGAGTATGAGTTCTTATTCTAAGAAAAGAAGATTAAAAAGAATATTGCAAATTTGTTATAAATTTGCAAGATGAAATTGTAACACAAAATGTAATGGTATCGAAATGGATTTTCAGAATAAAAAAGATAAATTAAAATTCAATTCATAAAGGATGGAATGAGTAAAGAGTTATTGGATCACATTGGACATATTCAAACAATTCTTCTCGATTTGACTTAACTATCCTGTAAGGATAGGACAAAGAACGATATAGTCTTGAGAATTTAACTTTAAAATACCATGTTTATGAGAAAACTAGATGACTTATTGAAGATGTTCAAGTCATTACGGGATGAAAAAGCAGAGAAAGATTTGCATACATGCATGTGCTTCCATTTTTGGTGCAGACTCATTTTAAAACCTAAAAGCACATTATTTATGTAGCATGCAATGGTCCTAAAGCAGTATTAAGTCTTTTTTCACACACCACAAAGGTAAGAAATTAAACAAGGGATACACAGCACAGACCAGGATTTTAGCCACAGCTTGTTTCTAGCGTGGGCAGTAGATGTGTGCCACCACAGCTCTGCTCTTATGCCTTTCAGTTGAATGCGTGTGCTTATTGTGACTTGGCACTATATATGCTGTACACGAGTATGAAAATCTCTTATATACTTAATAATTTATTTTCAATTCAACGATGTGTACAATTATGTGTACACCTTGTATACAAGAATTTCTACAAGAAAATCAATTGCGTAGTTACTCGTTACAGGATATATATAAACGAACCAGCCAGTTAGCTTCAACTAATTTAACTAACCAGCGGAAGTGGTTGGTAATACATCTCACTAAGATTACTTTAATTAATTTGGATATATATATATGTGTGATGTGACTGACTAGTATTGTATTTATCGTCTTGTCCTGTTTTTTCATTTCAATTCACATACATATATAAATAACATACAATATATAATTGTTTGATGTATGTGGGATACAGAATTTTGTGTCTAATTTTTGGTAGTATTCCTTGACATGATCACAATTAATTAATCACTTAACTTTCCCTTCCCTTCTCTTACCTTAAACTTCAATCGATCATTCAATCCTCTTTACTCCCACCCTTGTGTACTTTATAGTTTATTCCTCTTAATCTCATTCAAGTTGCCATTAACAAACCAAACAAAAACCCTTCCCCTTAACTTCTGCTAAAATTTAGTTAGCAAACCCAATAACATATAGCCACACCAAGTTAACCATCCCATAAACATTACCCAAATCACAAAAACACTCATAACAAATTAATAATTAACCAAGTTGTAGATTGAGTAGCTGCCAATGCAGAAGATACTCATAAACAAGGTAACAACTTCACTCACCATACAGACAGACACTATAAAACTCACAATCCATCACAAACACAATCACCATTCCACACCATAATCACACTGCCACTGCAATACCTACCTAGCTAACTACAAAATGAACACTTCTTTTATCTTCCCAGAGACAAAGTCCACTGTCCTCCCTGACCCCTCCAACTTCTTCTCCTCAGACCTTGTCTCATCTCCTCTCCCTACAAACTCTTTCTTCCAAAACTTTGTTCTCAGGAATGGTGACCAACCAGAGTACTTTCACCCTTACCTCATCAAATCCTCAAACTCATCCCTCTCTATCTCATACCCAATTCGCTCTGCCACTTCTGATACCATAACCCAAGTCTTCAATGCTGATCTCACCATCACTTCCTCTGGACAAGAAACCAAGCAAGGTCCCACTAAGAAGCACATAATCTCTTCCTTCAGTGATCTCAGTGTCACCTTGGATATCCCTTCTTCCAACCTCACCTTCTTTCTTGTCAAGGGAAGTCCTTTTTTGACTTTCTCTGTCACCAAATCAACCCCTCTTTCTATCTCCACTGTCCAAGACATTCTGTCCTTCTCTTCAAATGATTCCCATACCAAGTTCACCTTTCAGTTGAAAAACAATCAAACATGGCTCCTTTATGCTTCTTCCTCAATCAAGTTGAGTCATGACCTTGTTAACATCACTTCTGAGGCATTTTCTGGTATAATTAGGATAGCCATGTTGCCGGATTCTAATTCAGGAAATGAGGCCATTCTTGACAGGTTCAGTTCTTGTTACCCTGTGTCAGGTTATGCTGTGTTCAAAGAACCATTCAGTGTGGAGTACACATGGGAGAAGAAAGGGTCAGGTGATTTGCTACTATTAGCCCACCCTCTCCACCTTGAGCTTTTCCCTGAAGATGGCAATGATGTCAGTGTTCTGGAGGATTTTAAGTACAATAGCATTGATGGGGAGCTTTATGGTATTGTTGGGAATTCATGGGTTTTGGAAGCAGAACCTATTTCAGTAACATGGCATTCAACAAGGGGTGTGAAAGAAGAATCCCATGATGAAATCATTTCAGCACTTTCTAAGGATGTTGATGATCTAGTTTCATCAGGAATAAAAGAAACAAGGTCTTATTTTTGTGGGAAATTGATTGGAAGGGCAGCAAGGCTGGCACTGATAGCTGAAGAAGTTTTCTTCTATGATGTGATTCCAAAGATTATGAAGGTCTTGAAGGAAACCATTGAGCCATGGCTTGATGGAACTTTCAAAGAGAATGGATTTGTGCATGATCCTAAATGGGGAGGCATTGTTACCAAACAAGGGTCTACTAGTTCTGATGCTGATTATGGGTTTGGGATTTACAATGATCACATTTATCACTTGGGGTACTTCATTTATGGAATTGCAGTGCTTGCTAAGATTGACCCAGCTTGGGGTAGAAAATATAAGTCTCAAGCCTATTCACTTATGGAAGATTTCATGAACTTTGGCACAAACCCAAAGTATCCACCTTTAAGGTGTTTTGACCTTTATAAATTGCACTCTTGGGTTGCAGGGTTAACTGAGTTTACAGATGGAAGAAATAATGAGAGCACAAGTCAAGCTGTGAATGCATATTATGCAGCTGCTTTGATGGGTATGGCATATGGTGACATAAGTCTTGTTGCATTTGCATCAACACTCACAGCATTGGAAATTCAAGCAGCTAAGATGTGGTGGCATGTACAAGATGGAGATGATATGTATGAGGAAGATTTTACAAAAGAGAACAGGGCAATGGGTATTTTGTGGTCTAACAAAAGAGACACTGGACTATGGTTTGCTCCACGTGAGCAGAGAGAATATAGACTTGGCATTAACCTTTTACCTATACTCCCTATTTCTGAAATTATATTCTCAAATGTTGAGTATGTGAAGGAGCTTGTGGAGTGGACATATCCTTCTTTGAAAAGGGATGGTGTTAAAGATGAATGGAAGGGGTTTGTTTATGCCTTGCAAGGAGTTTATGATAATGAAGGTGCATTGATGAATATAAGAAGCTTAAAGGCTTTTGATGATGGAAACTCATTGACTAATCTCTTGTGGTGGATTCACAGCAGAGGAGAAGGTGGTGATGATGGAAACAAGGATTTGGTCATCCTTCAAAAATGAAAACGTCTCTGGTTCATGTCAGTATGTAATAATATAATATAATATCTAATAATAAGTGAATGGTGTATAAAAAGTAAAAACAATAAAATGATAATACATATATCAATATGTACAATATGTATAATATCATGCAGTATGTACAGTATCTTACGTCTGTATTTGGTTGGAATGATACATTTCCTTATATATTATATACTCTTGTTTTGCATCTACCACGATTAAAATTTAAACTCTGCTTTTATATAAAAAAAATCTCTACTTTCTTTCACTAAATTATAAATAATTTATATTAAATTTATAGAATAATAGAATAAATAATTAAAATTAATATAAAAAATAATTATAATTACATTCTTTGTTGATAAAAAAATCCCCACGATCATAACTATCATATTAACCCTTAGGTGGTGATCAAATTAGATCCTCTCAAAGGTGGTGAACTTGCCCCGCCTTTAGCCTTTAACGGGTCAGGTTTGGGGTACAAGAACTCGCCCGACCCCCGAACCCTCCCGATGTAATAATTAAATAATTTAATTATACTAATATTTAAATAATAAAAGTAAGCTTATATATTTTTTTTTAAAATATAATATAGTTCTTAACCTTCTTATTTTTTTTAGGATTATCAATGTCTATATTTACGTATTATTTGAATTAAAATATATTACATATATATGACTTATTTTAAAACATGTATTTAAGTTATAAAAAATAGATAAAAAATGAAAAATAAAGAAAGTGAAAAACCTGCGAGTTTCCTCGAACTCGACGGGGACGTGCAGAGATAGGGTTGTGTTTCATAATTTCATACCCGCTTTCTTTAAACCTGAACCCAAACCCGCCCCGACTTTTACGAGGGCTGGGGACGGGGAGAGCAAGACCCACTCCCGACCCGCCCCATTGTCATGCCTAGTGATGAAGACATATATATTTAGGTGGAGATCAAGTTACTCAACGAGTAACTTTTTATTGAGTTACTCAACTTAATTGTTATGAATGTTGATTTTCATCAATTTATTTATCTGTTTTCTTTATTGTCCAAGACTATCAATATTCTACAATTCCATTGAACTCAAAACATTTTAAAGAGGAACGTTAGTCAAAATATTATATATATTTGAATCTTATCATTCCTAATAAAATTTAGGGTTAAATATGTTTTTAGTCATTGAAATATACTTAAGATTTGATTTTTTTTTCCTGTAACTTAAAATCGGTGATTTTGATCCTTAAAATACACCAATTTAGTTCTTATTGTATAATTTTGCTAAAAATTTTACTATGAATTAACTACAAATTTTTATCGATAAGAACCAAAATGATTGTTTTTACTTTTTGAAGACCAAATTCACCAATTTTAAATTACAATGACGAAAAACATATTTATTCGTTTTCTTTTATTGTCCAAGACTTTTTAAAATCTCAATATTCTATAATTCCATTGAACTCAAGACTTTTTAAAGAGGAACGTTAGTCAAAATATTAGATATTTTATCTACATTGTGTTGGTATCTTAATCAATTATATTATTTATATATACCAAAATTTATGCATCATTTTTGTTTGGCGATCAGAGTAAGTTATATTAATACTGATTATTGCATAGCTTACATACTAAACTTCATTTATTATTTTTCTACGCAATGGTTAATCATGTTAAAATATTGTATAAATTATCGTAAAAAAATATTGTATAAATTTCATTCTACATTTATCATTTTCATATGTAAAGTATGTGGGTTAATGTGGAAATTAAAAAATATTGAAGAAAAATATTAATTATAGTATGGATATTAAGTGCATGTTTAGATAAACTTTATTGGTCAAAAGCATGTAATCACAACTCAATTTACAATTTTGTATCTTGTTTGGTTTCATTTTTTCGTTGGTCAAAATTAAGCTTATGAGGATCAAACCCAATTTGAAAGAAGTGAAATGTTCTTAATTTTCCATTAAAAAAAATTCATTTTGGGCGTGGAACCCCAAAATGTAGCTATATATACACTTCAAAAGTAATTCTATATTATCATCCAACTTTTTAAAACTTACTTCTATAATGCCATTCCCAAGTACAAATCATTCTACCAAAAATTCAAACATTCCAAATGTGTGTCATGATGCCTTGGTGTGATAATATTTTGGGCTCGAGATCCATATCAGCATGGGGAGTTGCTTTTAGAAACCCCTTTTTGCTATTTGCACCCCCATCATATATCCCCTTTTCCGTCTCTAGACATAAAACTTTGAAAAAATAAATAGAAGAGGAGGGGGACAGGAACAGGAATGGGGCGTGGGGAGTGGGAGTGGGAGTGGGTTGGGGGTGGGTGGGGTAGGGGTAGTTTGGGAGGGGTATGGGATGGGGGTGCAAATAGCAAAAACAGGGGTGGTAAAAGCAACTCCCATCAGCATGTTAGTAGTTGGATTGGCTCATAAATTGTTAAGTTGTGAGTTGACCAAAAGAAAAAAAAAAGTTGTGTAAAACATTAATTTTCTAATGTAAATCATAAAGTTATATATTTAGAGGAATTGTGATCCCAAACTCACTGGACTGAAGACTAGTTTAAGCTTCTTTAACAAAAATAAAATTTGTCTAAAGTAGAAGTGTGATGGCAACAGTGTTTTGAAATATTAATAAATTTCATAGCACTTTAATTTGTTTTGACGATGGAAACTCATTTACCAATCTCTGAGGAGTGCAAGAGTGCGACTAGTGTGATAGTTTGGAAAGTGAAGGGAGTGAAAATGGACATCATTTTCAAGTGGAATTATGAGTTTTTGGAATAGCCCTGCAATCTGTTGAGACTGAAATAAACAATGAGACGCTGATTCTTTTCCATGCCTTATCACAGATTTCACCACCATGACCCATAGTTTCAAACTATTATTTAATGCCACATGGCACATAGAAAGAGCACTCTGGCTCAAAGCCAAGCTCAATTTTTCTGAAAAAAATAAATCTTCCTTTTTAGTGCAAACAGCAGCAAAAACATTTGTTTGAATGGGAGTTCTTAGGAGTTGTCTGCAGGATTTTGAAACCTGAAGGACAAAATCTTTGACACTATTATTGTAAAATCTAAGAAAAAGAGAAAAAATCAGACGTTAATAATAAACATTTTAGGTTTTTAATTTATCTTTCAACCAAGTAATCCATGGTTTTCAGTTTTTGGTTGAGTTGTAAAAACTTAATTCAAAGTTTTTAAAAACCAGAGACTAAAAACTCGCAACCATCCCGAACGGACCGTGCAAACAAGAGAACATGGATATCAGTTAAAAGTTAAAAAACAGATTGTCATTTTCTTGTCTCTTTGACATTGTTAAGATTGGTACATGAGTTCCATCATAAAAAATTCCTTTTAAGTTTCTGCTGCTATCAAACGCATTGATATTTCACAAAAATTTGGCATCACATACCAAGATTAGACAATTTTGATTTTCACTAAAGAAAGGGCTCAGAAGTAGTCTTGGTCGCTAACAGCCTCTGGATTTCATCCATGAGCTAACAGCCTCCTTTATTTTTTAAAATAAAAATGCCAAAATCACATAAAGCAAAAATGAAGGGCAGCTGCTAGCTGATGCAAATAACCATAAGGTCCTCATGACAGACACAGTAAAGATAGAGAACGAATTCAAAAGACCACACAACAGACAATATTTACAAAGAAATTGTAAGACAGGCATCACTTAAACACAGAAATAGTTACAATGCTAGAACTATTAAAACTTATTTTCTTTTTAAATATTTGAAATCATTAACACTACCTAGTGGCAGTAATGACCAAACCAGCAGTGTTTTCCATGACCATATTCCTCCTCTTCATCACCTCTGCTGTGAATCCACCATAAGAGATTAGTCAATGAGTTTCCATCATCAAAACCATTCAAGCTTCTTATTTTCTCCAATGCACTTTCATTATCATAAATTCCTTGCAGGGCATAGACAAACCCCTTCCATCCTTCCCCAACACCTTCCCTATTCAAAGCAGGCAATGTCCACTCCACAAGATCCTTCACATAATCAACATTGGAGAACAGAACTTCAGAAATAGGCAGTATGGGTAAGAGGTTAATGCCAAGCCTACATTCTTTCCACTCAGCAGGAGCAAACCACAGTCCACTGTCTCTCTTGTTAGCCCATAGAACACCAACTACCCTGTTCTCTCTTGTAAAATCTTCACCATACAGATTATCTCCCTCTTTCACATGCCACCACATTTGAGCTGCATGAATTTCCAATGCTGTAAGTGTTGATCCAATGGCAACAAGATGGGAGTCACCATAAGCCAAACCCATCAATGCAGCAGAATAATATGCATTCACAGCTTCACTTGTGCTCTCCTGATTTCTTCCATCTCCAAACTCAGTTAACCCTCCAGCCCAAGAGTGCAATTTATAAAGGTCAAAACACCTTAGACGTGTGTAATTAGAGTTTGATCTTCTTCCCAAGTTCATGAAATCTGCCATGAGTGAATAGGCTTGAGGCCTATATCTCCTACCCCAAACTGGGTCAATCTTTGCAAGCACTGCAATCCCATAAAGGAAGTACCCCAAATGATAATGGTGATCATTATAAATTCCAAACCCAAAATCAGCACCAGTATCAGTAGACCCTTGTTTGGTAATAATGCCTCCCCATTTCCTATCATATAGAAATCCATTCCCATTAAAAGTTCCATCCAGCCATGGCTCAATGGTATCCTTCAAATACTTCCTAATCTTTGGAATCACATCAATGAAGAAAACCTCTTCAGCTATCAATGCCAACCTTGCTGCCCTTGCAATCAATTTCCCATAAAAGTAGGACGAAGTTGTTGTTATTGCCGATGAATTTAGATCCTCAACATCTTTCAAAAGCGCTGAAACAATTTCATCACGCGATTCATCTTTCACACCTCTGGTAGAATACCAAGTTACAGAAACAGGATCTGTTTTCAAAACCCATGAATCCCCAACAACACCAACAAGCTCTCCATCAATGCTACTATACTTAAAATCATCCAAAACGGTAACATCACAATCATTATTAGACAAAAGTTGAAGATGAAGAGGGTGAGCCAATAATAACAAATCACCCCACCCTTTCTTCTCCCACTTATACTCCACACAAAAAGGTCTTGCAAACACAGCATCACCACAAACAGGGTAACAAGAACTGAACCTGTCAAGAACCGCCTCGTGCTTCGAATCAGAATCCGGCAACAAAGCAATCCGAATTACGCCAGAAAACGAATCAGAAGCAATCTCAGAAAGGCCATGGGTCAAATTGATTGGGGAAGAAGCATACAAGAGCCAAGTTTGGCCATTGTTAAGGTGAAAGGTGTGTTTGGTACGGGAATCACTGGAAGAGAAAGAGAGAATGGCATGGATTGTTGTGATGGAAAGAGGGGTTGATCGGGTCACAGAGAGAGTCAAAAAGGGGCTTCCCCTGACAAGGAAGAAACGGAGATTGGAAGAAGGGATATCCAATGTGACACTGAGATCATTGTAGGAAGAGATTCTGTGGTTTCCATGGGAAACAGGGTCGGTTTTTTCAGAGGAGGAGATGGTGAGATCAGGGTTGAAGACCTGGTATGTGAAAGCAGGGTTGAAGAAGCGTGATGGGTATGAGAGGGAAAGAGAAGAATTTGAGGATTTGATGAGGTAAGGGTGAATATACTCAGGTTGGTCACCGTTTTTGAGAGTAAGGTTTTGGAAGAAGGAGTTTGTGGGGAGAGGAGAAGAGACAAGGTTTGGGGAGAAGAAGTTGGAGGGGTCAGGGAGGACAGTGGACTGAACATGTGGGAACAGAAAAGGTGTGTGCTTTCTGATGTGAGACATTGCTGGGGATAGTGATGGCAGTGGTGGTGATAATGGTAGAAATGGAGGTGGTGATGATGATTGTGGTGGTGGTGGTGATGGGGTTTCGTAGGTTTTATAGTGTTTGGGGCGTTTTTTCGAGCCTCTGCTGAGGGCTGTGCTCACCTTGCGTCTAAGCTTTTTCAGCATTTTCCACGAAGTTGAGTTGACTATAAAACTTATTATTAATAATAATATTATTATAAATTTATTATGACAATGTTGTATGTAGTGCTAAGTGAGTATTAAATATGGTGTGTGAGAGGGATTAGTCTTGTGTTCATACCTTTGGTGATGTTTATCGAACTTCAAAGTATGATTATTATTGAATTGGATGATGGGGTTTGGAGTTTGGATGTTGGATTTTGGGTGAGATTTGTTGGAGGGTTTTAGAAGGTTTATTGGGTTGGATCGGTGGGTGTTTGGATTTTTGCACCAGATGGAGATTGGAGAGAGGGTTTTTTATTTGAGGGTGGGAACTTGATTGAATGAGATTAGGAAGGTGGGGTTGGGGCGTGGGAGTTAAGAATAAGGAAAGAGGGTGTCTTGGGGCAGCAAGGTATGTGAATGTGACCATTTCAAGTAAGAAACCTGAGGTTTTCTGATAGGAATGTGCAAGGAAAGGATGGCATGATGATATGTAGTTAGAATTTTCTAAGATGTGACTTGTCCGAGTGAAAACGCGGATAACAAAATCTATGGAACTCTTCCTTGTTAAGGAATTAAGATCCATTCGAAGGTTATTGAATTTTAGACTACACCCACTATTGTGTTGGAAGAACTCTCTTTTCATTTCAACATGTATTCTTCTAAACCAAAAACATTCAGATTATAGTGGATTTATTTTGTAAGAACCTTTTCCCATAATAAATACAACTGGTAAAATGGGTTAGCTTAAGCGGACCTGTCCGTAAAGATCCATAAAAATGTAATGTTCAGACACTTATTTAGAAGTCCGAGGGTGTATTAAGTTGGGCTTTTTAGCCCAATTTGATAAAGCTCGCTACCTACAAAAAAACTCGGGTAACACACAAAAACCCCGCAAAAAATCAGGATATGCCCGCAAAATGTAGGGCTTGAACACTTATTTTAAAAGCTCGAATAACTCATGGATTTTTTAACCCAGCCTGATAAAGCTCGTTACATGCATCGCACCGGATCAGGCCGGGTAGCCTGAATTACCCGCTCTAACTAGAATACTCAATAATTCTCTAGTCTCTAATTTAAAATTGAGGAAAGTTATCAACAATGTTCAATACATTATTTTAATACACTCATTATTATTAATTGAAATTCACATAAATTTTACCAACTAGGAAGTAGCAATAAATAGATCCCATGTGATTTAATGAAATTTATTTACTTAATAATAATAAGTATATTTGCAATATTTATTAAAGAATATATTCCTAATGATTTTCTTTAAAATTTGGCATAATGCTTTTGATACGTTTCATGTAATAAAGTAAATGAGTTGATCATTTTAAACAAAATCAACTACATTAAACATTTGAATTTGCTTAGCATAAGAGGTTTTCTCTAGTCTCTACCACATTCATGTTACATATCACAAAAAAAATATCATTGTTTTAAAAAATATTCTTTCTACGAATCCTTACTTAGTATTATTCATTACCAAAAACTTGCTATTATAACCCATATCACAAGTTGTAGAAATATTCTCTTCATCGTAACTCCTCCTAGAAGAGACCATTAGATTAATAAATACAGAAATTACAAATTAAGACAAATTTTAATGTCACAAAAATATAAAATAACAAACATAACAAACACTTAAGGATAAGGAAAGAAGGAAAACCTAGAAAAGTATATCTTATGAAAGAAGATATATTGCCTAACAATAGATGAAAAAAATGAACCCCGACACGGTGATCTTAGTCAAACACTAATAAAAGGGGAAAAATATCTATAAAAAGTAAGGCATATTATAGATTTGGAAAAATGCTAGATGATGTATCATCATATTATATGTTTGGATTGGCGAGAATGGAGTAAACCATCAAAATGGTCCTTGAAATATATGGGGTCGGTCAAGTTGGTCGTTGAAAGAAACGAAATTGTAAATTAGTCTCTGACAGATACAAACATCAATCAATTTAGTCTTTCTGCTAACTTCCGTCAGTTAGACTTAACAGAGACGCCGATGTGGCATGTTAATTGCTCAGTCAACATGAAAGATGAAAATTCTTCAAAATGGTCCATGTATGTCAAAGTCTGACGTGGCTCTCATGAAAGATTAAAATCATTCAAAATAGTCCCTGGATACAATTTCCTTCAAAATAGTCTATTTCCTTTCCAACCTCGTTCTCATCCCCTTCACCGCCTCCACCTCCACCTCCACCTCCACCATGCTGCCTCTCTCTCCTTCTTCCGCCTCGCCACCCAACAACCCAACTACCGCCCTCACTCCCTGCCGAGAATCCAAGGGGGGGTGGATTCGTTTTACGGATCTATCTAGGTTGGAATGCTCATAAGTAAGAAAATTGGGGAAATTGTTAAAACAAGAAAAATGCGTGAATGGAGAAGGCAGAAGATGGAATGGAAAATGATAGACATCACACTTCCAAGGATGGGAGATAAGCCTAAGAGTTATACACACAAAGGGATGAAGGACCTTTGATAAAAATCAATTCTTGAATTAACAAGAAAATTAGAGAAACACTCTCCAATTGAATAAAAATTATGAATTAAACTTGTCTTGTCCATTCTACATGCATGATGCGCCCCTTTTAAAGGTGCCTACAATCCTTGCATGGCTTTTCACATTCAGCCACTTAATTCTTCTAATAATTCTACTAAAATTTAGAAACATAACTACCAACAAGAAATTAAACTAATCAGCTTATAACTACCCATGTAGCCCCATTTAATCCTACTAATAGAAAATAAACTCAGATAATAAAACTACCAGCAATAATCAACTCACAATCCCCACATGTAGTCGCACAATTACAAACAAATTTGTAACAACCAACAAGGAATAAAAGGCTTATAATTCAGCCATGAAATGGCCGCCCCTAAGAAACTTAACAACTCCAAAATTGATTGCTAGTGGCTCCATCAATTTGTAACCTCCAATGTGTTGAATGCTGGCCGCCCATTTTATTGTCGTAACAACTCTATAACTGTCCAAATATCCTTTTGTCCCTTGAATTGATTCAGCCGCACCTTGCCTCTATAACTGCCCAAATATCATAATTCTACTTTCAAGACTCCAAGCTAGCCGCCCCATGTGATGAATTTTTCAGCCAATTATTTAATTAATTGAAACAAGAAAATTAACTCAGCCAACTTATTAGAAAATGCTTGTTGGCCGCTCATCATGTCTTTTTTCTTCTATCTTGAGTTGAAATTATGACAACTAGGCTTTATTAAAAGCCATGTCACCATCTTCCTTAATCTTACCCGGTTGGGTTCACATCACTCTCTCTCCTACTGCCTCCTCCTATTTTGTTGATGTTATTTTCAGAGTTATTAAGGTTGTTAAACATGTTGTGGGAGAGTCACTCCCTCTCCTACCGCCCCTCCTCCTCTTTTGCATGTAAGTAAGTTAATTAAATATGAATTATGCATGGAGCTAGTGCAGAGCAACACATGATTTAGAGTTGAAGAAATTGATAGAGTCATGAAGTTTATGAAACTTGGATCTCGTCCAGATACCTTCTACACTACAAAGTCAGTAAGGTAAGGCATATATTGATGAATTTGATTGTTTCTCTTCTCAGATGATGATGTATCAGCTTCAGTAATTCGGATTATTGCAACTTATTTTATTTATTGCAACTTCATGTCATTATTTTAGTGTTATATTAAAACAGTCCTTTTGATTAAATCTAATGAACATCATGTATCTTCTCAGTTTTTCTGTTTATGCTTCTTCTGGACTTGGTTTTAAGCTTCTATCAGTGAATCATGTCTTCTGTATTGCAGACAGTAATGCATTTTATGCTTATATTGTCTTTGTCTCAGTCTTAGTTTGCTTAGAAGAATAACCTTCTTATATCTTTAACAGAGTGATTGTTCCGTTCCTTCTTTACTGATTCTTCTGGAAGACTATTTGTACTTCCTGTTCTTTCTAAGACATTCTCAAGTGCAACCATTAGTACATAATAATTCCGAATTACATTAAAATTATTTTGAGAGTTTGTTATTGTGAAAACATCTCAAGAGGATCTTGGACCTTACAACCTTCAAGGGCTATTATTCCCTTTATTTTTTAAGTAAGGCAAATCCTGATACCCTCTTGATTAACCTCCTCAACTAATATCTGCCTGATAAAAATAGTGCATGCAATCAAAAGAAAAAAATTATCTGCAGTTTTGCATGTAGATTACTTTAAGTTGTTAAATGTGAATTACTTTGTTCTCTCTTGGTTATTGCATTGGCTCTTAATCAACTACAAATTTTCAGATGTTCTTATTCTTGCCTTTCTCAACTGATGATCCATATAAGTAAACTAAAATTATTTTATGAGAAGGTATATAGACTGCACCAACTATACCGAGCAGAACAATTAGTAACAACTTTATTATCTACAATTAAAGGAGCTGGAATGAACTCATATACGATCTGGCTATAAACAGATTTTTGGGCACTCTTCTAAATTTCCTTTAGATCCTTGTTGTGATCTGCATTAGGTCTATCATAGGCTTCCTCATGAGATTCCTACCTTCTGATGCTGCAACTATGAAGTGATGGAAAAGTGATGTGTGTGACATCCCAAATTTAACTATTTTCATGAATAAAAGTAATAAAAGAAATTGGGTTTTTATAAAAGGAATTAGAGAAAAAGGGATTAAGGGTGAAAAACTAATGTTTTGAGTTCTGATATTCTCGCTCAAGCGAAAAGGCCTCGCTTGAGTAAGCATATCATAAAAAACCAGAAAATTGGCTACTGGTATGGTCGCTTGAGCGAGAACCCCTCGCTCGAGCGCAATTCAACTCAGAAATTAGAGTTGCTCTCTAACTTGCTCTCACTCAAGCGAGGAGACTCTCGCTTGAGCGAGGCAAATTCAGAGAGCAGGGGGATTTTATTAAGCAAATTTCGCTCAAGCGAGTAAGTCCTCGCTTGAGCGAGAATGCGCATCCTGGAGGGAATATTTCTTCTCGCTCAAGCGAGAAAACCCTCACTTGAGCGAGAGCACGCGAACAACTTTAATTGTTGTTTCTCCTAGAGTTTGCCTCATTTATTCCTTTCTTCCCTTTTTAGAGAGAGGAGGTTAGAGAGAGGAGGAGAGAAAAGGAAGAAGAAGGAGTTGCTTAAAGGCCTCTATTTCACCCAAGGAGCTTGGAGATCACCATCCCGACCCCTCCATCTTCCCTATTTTTCCTTTACTTGAGGTGAGTGTTGTTCACCTACCCACTTTCATTCTTGAATGAGAACCCATGTGTGCTCCCTATCCTTACTCCCCTTTCTTATATTGCTTGATTGTGGTTGATTAGAGATAAATCTAGGGTTGAATGTTGGATTTTTGCTTTGTATGTTTATGTGGCTCTAACCCTAGGTCAGAAGATTAGGGATTTTACTTTATGGTTGTATATTGATGGTGATTCCCTGGAGATACTATGCATTCATGTGAATATCCATGCTCATGTACATATTTTCAACTCTCATGTTATAAATCCACTCATGTTTTACGAGAAAAGATTTAAGTCTTTGGACCTCATGTTTAATAAAAAAGACCGGGGTCTTCGGACCTCATGCTTAAAGAGGAAATTCATGTTATATGTTAAAATTTATCACAGCTAAGGGGTAAGGTCCTAGTGGCCTTTAGGAATGACGGTTCCTGTTAGTCTAAACTCAGTCTAGCCTTCACTGCTAAGAGGAAAGACCCCTTTGGTTAAACACTTCATAATTGGCATGTATTTATATATTTGAATTACTCATGTTTATCTTATTATTTGATTGTTGCATCTCATTTGCCTATTATTTCTCCCACACTGCATGCTTTATCACACTCATCGGGACTCTAGTCTCATTATACGTTGTGGTTCATGGTTAGATATGCAGGGTTCCAGACCGGATGCTTGACTGGAATAAGGGAGTCATTTTGGGGCCTATTGTGCCCATTCCACTATTTTAGACCTTATTTTGTATAGGCTTGATTGTATTCTTTTGGATGGGATATTCCGGTACATGTGGAGCCCTAGAGGCCTATTCTTTTATGTCAGGATGCATGTATGATTGTATCCCATTAAGCCTACAAAATTATGTTGTATTCTGATTTGAGCCTATGTTGGCAATTGAATGAATTTATTAAATGGATGTTTTTATATTGAGCTTGAGTAACTGTTGGATTACCTAAGCTGTTAATATGTACTTGTTTGTTGATACTTATAATGCACAAAATAATTTCAAGGATTCGGTAATAGTGCTCCCAACAAGCATTAGTTTCGAATTAAGAAATTAGGACGTTACAATGTGAGGTTTGTTAATAATATGACCTCACTGCTCAAAACGCTCGTACACCCCAGTTCATTTTTTGTGATAATAGCTAATCGAGTCTTATATGCATTGATCCTCTTACTAATCTAGATATAAATGATAGTTGTTAGAATCTGTAAATGAGGATTTTAAATACATAAGAAGTAAATGAAGGAATATATTTTTGTAGTTCTATCTCTGCATTCATTTTAGAAACATTATCATCTCATCTTCTAATGAAAAATACTTTTGACGAAACACTTCTATTCACTTTTAAATTTTTTTAACAACCTAATAGTGTCAATGGATGACACGAAAGGATATGACAAAAGATTGTGAATTTGTGACAATCGTGAGATCCGGTCTGTTTTTGCTTGATTTATTTGAAAAAAATAAAGCATTTGTGTGTATATTGTTTTGTAACCAATTTCTTGCATTCACTCGTAAGAAATAATACTCCTCTTAAAAAATTCTCATTCAGCTAAATAACCGTTTTAAATGTTGGATTCTGAAACAAACATAACATGACATATTTTATTAAAAAACGAGTAAATAATGTATATAACAATTTTAAAAATACTCGATACATTTTATTTAATATATTTATATTTTGGATAACAAATGTGTAACTATATTATTATTATTATTATATTTTTATAGCCTTGATACATTTACATAATTATTTTTAAAATTTTATAAGTATTTAAACTTAATTTTATGACATGAAGAGTAAATGAAAATAAAGTTAGAATAAAAACGATAAATTAGAATTAATTCGGTTCAATCGGGTTCGGTTTGGTCCAATCTAGTCGGGTCGAGTTAGGTTGGTATGGTACGATTTGGTTTGCTTTAGTGTGATTCGATTCGGTCCGATCCAGTTTAATTTGGTCAGGTCTGGTTTGGTCTGGTTTGGTTTGGTCCAGTCGAGTTCGGTTCAATTCGATTCATTCTGGTTCGGTTGGGTCCAATTTGGTTTGGTCTGATTCGGTCTGGTGTGGTTTGGTTCAGTCTGGTCTAGTTTGATCCAATCTGCTTTGGTTTGGTTTGGTCTGGTTCAGTTCGGTCTAATCTGGTTTGATTTGGTCCGATCTGGTTCGGTTCGGTTGATAAGTGCCTAATTTAAGTGAAATATTGTATTGTATGTGGGCACTCATCTACTGAATTTTTCTAATTTTGATAGTCAACTCACCCAATCTAAGGATATTGTGAAATTAGATGTTGATCCCGAGATGTTATGATAATGAAGCCATTTAATCCCAGTTCTATGTAAATTTCAGGAAATAGAAGACAAGAGAAGAAAAAGGAAAGAAAAGAACAAGCAAGTTGGAGCAGAAAATGGGAAAAGAAGAAAATTTGACTTTCTCGCTCGAGCTGAGCTCAAGCTCAAGCTGAGTGAGGAAATGAATTTTGTGCTTGTTTCTGTTGTCCTTGCTTAGGCTGGGCCCAAGCTGAGCCTGAGCGAGAATACGTTTCTTCAAAATGAAGTATCCTCTCGCTCAGGTTGCGCTCAAACTAAGCTTGAGTGGAATTTCATTAATTGAATTAAAGAACAGAGTTAGAGAAGAGTTCGTCATTCAGAAACGAACACTTACCAATTTTAAAAACTTCTTTGAAGCGAACGAAGACGACGAAAGGTTGCGGAAGCGGATTTCTTCATTTCTTCTCCGCTTTTGTGATTGTAATGGCTACCACATGAGTAGCTAAACTTTCCTCTTGGGATTGAATGTAGTCGATTCGAATTCAGATGTATTCTGGTGATATTTATATATAGTAATCTCCTTTGTATTCAATATTGGTATTCTCGTTCTGTTTATATTGCTTTATTCTATCTGATCAATAGATTCTCGATTTCAATTTTTAGATCTAACTGGAAAGTATTTCTGAAAATCCGATCTGAACAAAAATACTCGGTGTATTGTAATACTAGAAATAGATTTCAATATATCGATTGCTTATAACACCTGAACGTAATGCTGAATAGTCTGTTAAATATTTGAGGAATCAATATTCAGGGGATTAATGTTATGAATTTTATATCTGAGGGATCAATATAAATGATTTTGTGTGCTGCATCAGTATTGTTAGTCTCGAATGCTATGTATATTTATTTAACGAGTGAGATAGATGAAATTCAATCTCAACTTCTCCCATTGAAATCTCTCTTAACTTTTAGATTGCTCTTCATTACTTTTATGCAATTTTAACTTAGTTGTTACAAAAATTAATCATGAACAAATCCATTTCTTCTGTATATATACTTAATGAGCCAAACTCTAAACTCTAACTGAAACCGTTCCTCGTGGGTTCGACACTCGTACTTTTAAATCATTATACTATAATTGACTATTGACACGCTTGCCAAGAGTCTAACATCGGTCTAGTACGACCAATTTCGGTTCGGTCCAGTTCAGTCTGGTCTAGTGTGGTTCAATTTGGTTCGATTGATTATGGTTCGTTTGGTCAAGCTCGACTCAACCTGATTTGACTTGATTTAATATGTTTTGATTTATTTATATATCTATTTATTTGTTTATTTCTTTTATCCTTAGGGTGCTAGTATTTGCATAGAACTAAAGGAACAAAGGAGTAAACACTCAAGTTGCCACCTCAGCTCTTGAGCGGTTTGACATTATATGGAGTTTCTAAAGGAGAATGTGTTAACAAAAGAATCAATACTTACCAACACATCAATTTTGGGTTTAGGGCTTTTAAGAATAGGGTAAAATAACATTTTAGTCCCTATAAAATACCCGAGTTTTTATTTTCGTCCCTGGAAATTTTTTCTTTTTATTTGATCCTTATAAAATATTTAAGCTATTTTTTTAGTCCCTGTTGTTGATTCCACTATTAATTACGAATGTGTCGAACGTCCATCACAATTAGTAATCATATGTATTGTACCCTGACATATTATACAACAATGTTAGCCTCCTTAACACAGATTCAAAGACTATTTGTGATATATATGAAGGAGGAAATGTATAAAGAATTTCAGTTCAAATTGATCATGAAATTTGACTCTCTAAATGAGTTTAAGGAAGCTAACACTCTTATATAATGTGTTAGGGTAGAATCAATATCATGGACTAAAAAAATAGCATAAATATTTTATAAGGATGAAATAAAAAAGAAAAATTTTCCAGGGACGAAAATCAAAACTCGGGTATTTTAAAGGGAATAAAATATTATTTTACTCTTAAGAATATTAGATGATAATCTGTATGTTATAGCGGGTTAATTTTAATATATTATTGTAGATAGAAGTATGCATACAATAAAATTTATATATTAGAATTATAATGAGTTGAGCTTGTTATTTTATAATAAAAAATAGTTATGTATTTTTTTTGGTAGATATTGTTGGAGAGTCTCACATTGACTAGAGATAAGATCAAATTAAAGTATATAAGTCTAGGCAATCATCACCCTACAAACTAGTTTTTGAGTTGAGTTAGACCCATGTTAAAAAATATAATATATTTTTCAAAAAAAAATTTAAAGACGGGACCATCATCATGCACAATCATATATGTATGGCATATTTAGAAGAAATCTGTCAATTTATTAGAATATAAAAAATTGACAGCAAATAGTCCTTTTTGACATTAATAACCTGGCACAATATTGCTTAGATGACTGAAATGCTTTCAGGGCAATGGCTGTTGTGAATCTCCCAGAGTACGAGACAAATGGAGATATGCATCAGTCCCATATCCTTCCATAGAGATTGTTTGAAGATCACCTCCAAAATACCGAGCATATAGGCGGCTAATAGGAAGCCCATATCCATATCCAGCCATAATTGTCACATTATAATCTTCTACTCCAAGATCATCATCCAATGGGTTCTTGGCTGTACTATACAGATATGTAAACAATTTTGGCAGAGCACTTCTTGGTATTCCACCTCCCTCATCTGAGACCCTTATGGTAACATCCTCTATTCCATCAGCAACTATTATTCTAACAGGAGGTAATGCAACATCCATAAAACGCTCTTGGACAGCACGCAGTGAGTTCTTCACCAACTCAAATACCATAAGATGCAAATGAGCTGGAACATACAGAAAAGTAAAATCAGGATCTCCATAAATATGGACATCAGGGGCACTGCCATATTCCCGACAACATACAGAGCGTGCATCCTCACTGGCATTCCTCGCCACCTCCAAAGGAGACATTTTTATATGTATATAACCTACACAATTGGGATTGTGCAACCCAACATGCTGCCCAATAAGCATGCGGATTCCAATTCTTGACATGTAAAAGCGATCGAGGAACTGATGAATCTCATAAACAATCTTTGGATCCATACCTTTCTTCAATTGTTGAACACCCATTGCCATTGTAGGTACCACATTCTTGTGTCTAACTTTAATGGCCTTGATCATTTCAGTGAACTCTTTCTCGTCATTCATATTCTTGATGTCAGGAAAGGATCTAAGATCACGGAAAGAATCAATGTACCAATCCCTGACCTTCAAAACAGCAGGTTTTAGAGACAAACCATAGGGAAGATTCTCAAGCTCAATAGCTCTCCTTGCAATCCTAATAGCAAGCTCCTTGTGAAGGAACTGTGCAGAAATCAGCAAATTCTTGTTAGTGGGTTTGGACCCAAATTCTACCATGTACCTTAAGCTCACCCCTGTCTGCTTCAAGCAACCCCATCTGTGCACCTCCTCAATCAAGCTCTTGGAGAATGATTCACCGGCCTTCTTGGCTGCCATGGCTTCGTCCTGGTTCTAAACCCAAGAACCCAGAAAACTGTGACTGAATTGGAATACGAACCGTACCAGCATTTTTTTAAAAAAAAATATTATATTTTTGGATATGGGCCTAGACTTATATACTTTAATTTGGTTTTATCTCTTATCAACCTAGATGAGACTCTCCAACATATATAATATGTGTAAAGCATATTGTAATATAATATTAGTCAAAAATATTTGTTGAGTTTTGATGCTATATTTTGCTGTATTATTTTCAATTTTTGGTTAAAGTAGTTGTGAGTAAAAATCATTCTTTTAATATTAAAAGTTATATGAGTAGTATTAAATTGAAAAATTAAGAGTTATATATTAATTTGGTATAGAAGTATTCATACAATAAAATCTAGATATTAGAATTATAATAATTTGAGTTTGTGATATTAAAATGAAAAAAGAAATTAATTATATTTTTTAAGGGGGTTAATATAATATTACTATTTATTGAGTTTTGATGCCATTTTTTTTTTGCTTTACTATTTTCATTTTTTAGTTGAAGTAGTTGTGAGTAAGAATCACTCTTTCAATGTTAGGAGTTATGAGTAGTATTAAATTGAAAAATTAGGAGTTACTATATATTAATTTGGTTTGAATTGAAATTAAATCTTTATGATTGAATGACAATTAAGATATTGAATTGAAATTATGTGTCAATTGTCTTATAATTAATGGTAAAGAATATAATAAATTATCGATAATATATAAAAAAAATATAACTAACAAAACTGACATTAATATTAGAAAGATGAAAAGGCATTAAGTATATATAGAGAGGTGGCACATAAGTCAATTTATTGATGTGGCAAAATGATAACTGAGATGTCAATGTTACATGTTGGGTTTCAGATTTAACTAGATGTAGACCCACACATTGTGTGGATTTAGAATCGATCATTTTGTATGTATGAATATTGTTTGATGCTATTTATCAACATAGAATTAGTAGAAGTTATCTTTTTAACTTGTTTGAAATTCAAACATGTTATCAAATTTTATGAGATATAAATCATCCTCACAAGTCATACCAAAGATAGAAATGTGTCTAATAATTACATATATACACAAAACTATTTTATTAACCAAAGGTGAAAAATAGTTTGTAACTACCATCTTCATATATAAATGAAACACATTATAAAAAATTATTGATATGTTCAAGCCCAATAGAACGTTGTGACTACTTGGATCCTAATGGTGGTTGAGAAAGGGTAACCTCGTGTAGTATTGACTTGGGATGATGAGAGAGGTTTTATAATGAGATGATAAGGTCGCTTATTGTTATGAAGGTTGCAACAAATGTGGACTATTGTCTTAGAGATGGAGGTTTTGGAGAGGATTATCTTTTATGGTGGTGGCTATTAGGAAGAACGATCTATGTCTATGGTGGCTATAAGCATGACTCTGTCTTGGGTAAAGTGAGTAGTTGGCATAATTGGTTTTTTTCGGTGTACATAATAGGGGTTGAAATAACCAAAAATATTTTGAAACGGTTGCTAACATAATAAATGAGCTACTCATCATTTTGGGTAGGAAATGTAAGAAGCAACACCTATTAATAAAACAACGTTTTGGTAGAAGAGGGGTTTTGGGATGTGATTGATCAATTATATTGTGGGAGGTTTCAATGGATTGTAAGGAGAAAGACAAAATATTGAGGTGACACATAGAATTTTTGTTGATGTGGCAAAAATAGGAATATGTGATTGTTACCGTGGTGAGGTGACAATGTCTAAACCTGCGATTCACTTTTAATATATTATATAATAGATAGATAATTGATATACTATAATCGATGTGTGTAGGGTCGGCCCAACCCCAGGCTGGTAAGTCAATCGCTTTAGTCCCCAAAAAATATTCTTATCTTAGGCCAAAAAAATTATTTACTATTAATATTTTAAAAAATAAATAATCATTATTTAGTAAACAATATTAAATTATTAAGAGTAAAAAATAGTTTTTCTACCCATTTTATTAGGACTTTCTCTTCTCATAGATAATAATTATTGATAATTGATTCTAAACATTATTCTCATTATTTATTCTATTTTTATTTTTTTCAACTGATTTTCTTATGTGTTATATTGTTATTGATTTTAAATGATTTTTATTCATTTAAAAAGGTCTCAGTGATAAATTTAGCTTTAGGCCCAAAGATACATTGGGTTGATGTGGGTGAATTTAATGATTTATTTTCAATTCAACTATGTGTATAATTATGTGTTGTCATGTGTTACATTTTTCTTTCTTGAAGTAGTATACTAGAATTTCTCCATGGGACACAAGAAAAGCTACTGCGTGGTCACTTGTTACAGAATAACGAACTAGCTTCCACTAATTAACGAACCAATGGTTGCGGTTGCTATTACATTTCGTTAAGGTTCCTTTAAAAAATCTTGTGTTTTGCTTGTTTGCAACTTTCACTTCCATTCTGACTGACTTGTGTTTATATGTTTTTCCTTTATAATCTTATTTTTGGTATTCTGTTCGGAAACCTCATATTCAATCAATCAATTGAATTGATCCTCTTTACCCCACCCATCCTTAAACTTCCCATAACATGTTTTTTATATTCCCTTCCCTTAAACTTCAATCAAACATTCAATCCACTTTACTCCCACTCTTCCTTCCTGCATTTCTCCTAAATCCTAATCCCACTCAACTAGTCATCAAAACAAACCTCCCCCTAAACTTGTCCTAAAATTTAGCTACCAAACCCAATAATATATAGTCAGCTAGTCAACCATCCAATAAGAATCACCCAATATACAAAACTCAAACCCAACTATCAACTCATAATTAACCAAGTTGCAGATTGAGTAGTTGCCAATGCAAAATTTACTCATAATCAAGGTGAGAACTGCATTAATCACAGGCACTCAAATTCCACTATAAAACTCTCAATTTACCACCACCTCAATCACCATTCAGGCATTCATCACAACAATCACACACCACTGCCACCACAACTACTATCAGCAGCCAGCAATGTCTAACAACAAAAAGAACACTCCTTTTATCTTCCCACAGACACAATCCACTGTCCTCCCTGACCCCTCCAACTTCTTCTCTCCAAACCTTGTCTCTTCTCCTCTCCCCACAAACTCCTTCTTCCAAAACTTTGTTCTCAAAAATGGTGACCAACCAGAGTACATTCACCCTTACCTTATCAAATCCTCAAACTCATCCCTCTCTCTCTCATACCCATTTCACTCTGTAAGCCCTGCTGTCATATACCAAGTCTTCAATGCTGATCTCACCATCACTTCTTCTGATCAAAAAGCCAAGAAAGGTTCCAATGGGAAGCACATAATCTCTTCCTACAGTGATCTCAGCGTCACCTTGGATATCCCTTCTTCCAACCTCACCTTCTTCCTTGTCAGGGGAAGTCCCTTTTTGACATTCTCTGTAACCCAACCAACCCCTCTTTCCATCTCCACCATCCACGCCATTCTTTCCTTCTCTTCAAACACTTCTCTTACTAAGTTCACTTTTAAGTTTAACAATGATCAAACTTGGCTCCTATATGCTTCCTCTCCAATCAAGTTGAGTCATAGCCTTTCTGAGATCACTTCCAAGGCTTTTTCTGGCACAATTCGTATAGCTTTGTTGCCAGATTCTGATCCAAAACAGGAGGCTGTTCTTGACAAGTTCAGTTCTTGTTACCCTGTGTCAGGTGATGCTGTGTTCACAGAACCATTTAGTCTGGAGTATAAGTGGGAGAAGAAAGGGTCAGGTGATATGCTACTGTTAGCCCACCCTCTCCATCTTCAGCTTTTGTCTAACAGTAAAAGTGATGATGTCACTGTTCTGGATGATTTTAAGTATACAAGCATTGATGGGGAGCTTGTTGGTGTTGTTGGGGATTCATGGGTTTTGGAAGCAGATCCTGTTTTTGTAACATGGCATTCTACCAGTTGTGTGAAAGAAGAGTCACGTGATGAAATTGTTTCAGCTCTTTCCAAAGATGTTGAGGGTCTAAATTCATCAGCAATAACAACAACTTCATCCTACTTTTATGGGAAATTGATTGCAAGGGCAGCAAGGTTGGCATTGATAGCTGAAGAGGTTTCTTCCATTGATGTGATTCCAAAGATTAGTAAGTTTTTGAAGGAAACCATTGAGCCATGGCTGGAAGGTATTTTCAAGGGGAATGGATTTCTATATGAGAGGAAATGGGGAGGCATTATAACCAAACAAGGGTCTAGTGATACTGGTGCTGATTTTGGGTTTGGAATTTATAATGATCACCATTATCATTTGGGGTACTTCCTTTATGGAATTGCAGTGCTTGCAAAGATTGATCCATGCTGGGGAAGGAAGTATAAGTCTCAAGCCTATTCACTCATGGCAGATTTTATGACCTTGAGTAGAGGATCAAACTCTAATTACACACGTTTAAGGAGTTTTGACCTTTATAAATTGCACTCTTGGGCTGGAGGGTTAACTGAGTTTACAGATGGAAGAAATCAAGAGAGCACAAGTGAAGCTGTGAATGCATATTATTCTGCTGCCTTGATGGGTTTAGCTTATGGTGATGCTCAACTTGTTGCCACTGCATCAACACTTACAGCATTGGAAATTCTTGGAGCTCAAATGTGGTGGCATGTAAATGAGGGAGATAATGAGTATGAGGAAGAGTTTACAAAAGAGAATAGGGTGATGGGTGTTCTATGGGCTAACAAGAGAGACAGTGGACTGTGGTTTGCTCCTGCTGAGTGGAAAGAATGTAGGCTTGGCATTAACCTCTTACCCATACTACCTATTTCTGAAGTTCTGTTCTCCAATGTTGATTATGTGAAGGATCTTGTGGAGTGGACATTGCCTGCTTTGAATAGGGAAGGTGTTGGAGAAGGATGGAAGGGGTTTGTCTATGCCCTGCAAGGAATTTATGATAATGAAAGTGCATTGGAGAAAATAAGAAGCTTAAAGGGTTTTGATGATGGAAACTCATTGACTAATCTCTTATGGTGGATTCACAGCAGAGGTGATGAAGAGGAGGAGTTTGGTCATGGAAAATAATGCTGGTCTGGTTTGGTCATTACTGCCACTAAGTGTTGTTAATGATAATAAATGTTTAAAAGGAAAATAAGATATAATAAGTCTTGCATTATATATGTACTTATGTCTGTATTTAACTGATGTGTGTCTCTTACAATTTCTTCATAAATAAATAAAGTCAGTTGTGTGTACTTTTGCATTCATACTCTGTCTTTACTAGTTTACTGTGTCATGAGGATTGAGGACTTTATGGTTTAAGTTCATCAGCTAGCAGCTAGAGTACATCAAACCTTTTCATCTTCAGTGAAAATCAAAATTGTCTTATCTTGGTATGTAATGCCAATTTTTTGTAAAATATCAGAGCATTTGATGATGGCTCTCATATACCAATTTTGTGTCACGGTGACAAGAAATGACAATCTGTGTTTTAAGTTAACTGATATCCATGTATATTAGTATTAACATTGCACTATACCCTTTCTATCCTTATTTTCCCAAACAAAAAATAAGTGTTAAGATAATGTATCTCTCAGTAGTATGCAAATAATAAAATTCCCTTCCCAAATTGGTGTAACCAAATTACTAACATTTTTTATCAAAAGGTATTCTCATTTTCCTTCATATTTCTATAATAATGTCATCGTTTGATGAGATTTTAATCAGACTATTTTTTTGGGTCCACTATTTAATCTTATCTGACCAAAAGTATGAGGGCTATTGAACATGATTTTTGTTATGGCCCATGAGTAAAATGAGGGCTAGTAATCAAACAAACCAAAAGTATGAGGACTATTGAAATATTTGTCAGTTCATTGCGTATTTTGCAATGCTACCTAAACAACTATTTGGGCCAGCTTTCTGCAGTTAACTCACTTTCTTTTAGCCTAAGCTTTGAATTTGATTCTATGCCTATCCATTTCTCTCAATAAGTAAAAACCCTCCTTTTTGTTATTGAAGCTTTTCCCATCTTCCTACAGTTTGAGTAGATTCACCATGAGTCAGATTTGCATAAACGGATTTCTGAAACATAAAAGAAACTGTTGCTTGTTGTTGGACCGTTGAAACTGCCGTTATTCTAACACAGGACAAGTCAATTCCCTCTTTCAACTCTTATACTCTGACATTTTTTTTCTATATATTCTGTTTCCTTTCACTAGACGGATGCAATTTTCTTTTTGGAAAGTAACACAGAAACTTTGTCATCAAGAGAAGTGATGGAATAATTCTTAATGTAACTATTCATAATTGGGATTGGCACTGTCAGATAGTGAAAACAAATGATGAACTGTTAAACCAATTTTATTTTGGAAAGTATTGAAGCTGCAGTGCATGAATAACTTTATTTTATAATGTATTAAAAAAATCACAAGGAAAAAACAAGATTTGTTGTTGAGAATTTTTGCAACATCTTGGGAAAAAATATGAAACTAAAAGATGTTTATAGATTTTTTAAAATTATCCTGTCCATAAAAAGGAAGAATAAAAATGAAGTTTTTTTTTGTCTGAGAAAAATATTCTTTAAACAAGTGACAAAAAGATCTTTCTTGGAACAAGTTACCTAATAAAATGCTAAACTACCTCTTCATGCCATCTCTTCCTTGGACATTCTGCACAGAAACCTTAAATTTTCTTTCTCGGATTCTTACTCCATTGTGCACATCCAAGCCAGTCCAAGGAATAACATCATTTCTTTTTTTATCATTTTCTTTTCCTGTTTTGTTCTAAAATACACACTCATAATCCTTCCATTTTCATCAAACAATTCCTTTCTTCATATATACAATTCCAAATTCCTTTCTTTTCTTCTCTGCTTCAGTATTTCCCTCCAACATAAAGTACAGTAAACCAGCCCTTCTATATTTGTCTCCAACTAACTTAACAGTCAACATCCACTAATCCAAATCCAAACAAAGTTTCCAAAACCAAACTCACCATGTTCAAGAAACTTGGAAGAAAGTTAGAAAGAGAAATAACAAGACCCTTCAAAAGTCGACCAAGACCAAGACCACCCTCTCTACCTCCACCTCCACCACCACCACCACCACCACCACCACCACCTCCTCCCCCTCCTCCACCCCCACCCCCACCGCATCCTCCTCCACCACCACCACCTCCACCACCACCACCCCCTCCTCCTCCCAAACAACCAAAAACTCCTTTTCTCTTCCCTTTAGCCCAATCCACAATTCTCCCTGACTCTTCCAACTTCTTCTCCCCAAACCTTGTCTCATCTCCACTCCCTACAAACTCTTTCTTCCAAAACTTTGTTTTGCAAAATGGAGACACACCTGAGTACATTCACCCTTACCTCATCAAACCCTCAAACTCCTCCCTCTCCATCTCCTACCCTTCATTCACCTTCAACTCTTCTTTCATAACCCAAGTCTTCAACCCTGATATCACCATTTCTTCCTCCCAAAAAACCAACCCAGATTCCCATGAAAAGCATGTGATCTCTTCCTTCAGTGATCTCAGTGTCACTTTGGACATTCCCTCTTCTAACCTTAGGTTCTTCCTTGTCAGGGGAAGCCCTTTTCTAACAGCATCTGTAACTGGTCACACACCACTTTCCATCACCACCATCCATGCCATCCTTTCATTCTCATCAAATAACTCTCTCACCAAACACACCTTGCAGCTCAACAATGGCCAGACATGGCTCATATACACATCTTCCCCAATCACTTTGAATCATAGCCTTTCTGAGGTTACCTCTGATGGGTTTTCTGGCATAATTAGGATGGCAGTGTTACCTGATTCTGACCCCAAATATGAGACAATCCTCAACCGGTTCAGTTCTTGTTACCCTGCCTCTGGGGATGCAACATTCACAAAGCCATTCTGTGTGGAGTATAAATGGGAGAAGAAAGGGTGGGGAGAGTTGTTAATGCTTGCTCACCCACTTCATCTTCAACTTTTGTCTACTAATGATTGTGATGTGACTGTGCTGCATGATTTGAAGTATAAAAGCATTGATGGGGAGCTCATTGGTGTTGTTGGAGACTCATGGCTATTGAAAACCCATCCTGTTTCTGTTACTTGGCATTCCACCAGAGGAATCAGAGAAGAATTCCAAGAAGAAATTTTTTCAGCTCTTTCTGATGATGTGGATGCTCTGAACCCCTTAGCAATAACAACAACATCATGCTATTTTCATGGGAAGATGATAGCAAGGGCAGCAAGGTTGGCATTGATAGCTGAAGAGGTGTCTTTTCTTGATGCCATACCAACAATTAGGAAGTTCTTGAAGGATACCATTGAGCCATGGTTGAATGGAACTTTTAATGGAAATGGTTTTCTCTATGATGGGAAATGGGGAGGAATTGTTACTCAACAAGGGTCTAAAGATTCAAGTGCAGATTTTGGGTTTGGTATTTACAATGATCATCATTATAATTTAGGATACTTCCTTTATGGAATTGCAGTGCTTGCAAAGATTGACCCTGCTTGGGGAAGGAAGTATAAGCCTCAAGCCTATTCACTCATGGCAGATTTCATGAACTTGGGAAGAAGATCAAACTCTAATTACACACGTTTAAGGTGTTTTGATCTTTACAAATTGCACTCTTGGGCTGGAGGGTTAACTGAATTTGCAGATGGAAGAAATCAAGAGAGCACAAGTGAAGCTGTGAATGCATATTATTCAGCAGCATTGATGGGTCTAGCATATGGTGACACCCAACTTATTGCCACTGGATCAACACTTGCAGCATTGGAAATTCATGCAGCTCAAAAGTGGTGGCATGTCAAAGAGGGAGATAAATTGTATGTGGAAGAATTTACCAAAGAGAACAAGGTGGTGAGTGTTCTGTGGGCTAACAAGAGAGATAGTGGACTATGGTTTGCTCCTGCTCAATGGAGAGAGTGTAGGCTTGGTATTCATGTTTTACCCTTGTCACCTATTACTGAGGCCTTGTTCTCAGATGTTTGTTATGTGAAGGAGCTTGTGGAATGGACATTGCCCAATTTGAATAGGAAAGGTGTTGGAGAAGGGTGGAAAGGGTTTATCTATGCTATGGAAGGAACTTATGATAAAGAAAGTGCATTGAAAAAGGTGAGAAGCTTGAAGGTTTTTGATGATGGGAACTCAATGACTAATCTGTTATGGTGGATTCACAGCAGAGGTGATGTGGAGGAGGAGGAGGATTTTGGTACTGGAAAACCATGCTGGTTTGGCCATTATTGCCATTAAGTGTATGTTGATAAGGTGAAAATAATTAAGACAGGCTAATTAATGTTAATTGTTAACTAGCCCGCCAACAAAGTTTATATTGGTGATGGTTTTTATTACCATTAAGTATATATATTGGTCATGGCCTCATGGGTTTGAAAATTCTTTTGGTGCAATAACACATGTATCCTCCACGGGAGGCAATCCTGTTCGAGCGGGTAGGACCTATATGGGCGGCAAAGCTCTCCCTACGAGTATTTAACACAACTGCATACACAGGGCTCAAACTCGAGACCACTGGTTAAGCTGGAACAGCCCCTTACCAACTGATCCACGTGTTCGGTGGTTCATGGTTTGAAAATTTGTTTCAACATAACGTTGTGTTTGATTTATTAAAAAAAATTAAGGACTAAAGATAATTTCTCATCTCCCGCACAATATCCCTCGAAAACAAAACATTGTTAATTAATTTGGTCAAAACCCCACAATGCCAATCAGGGATGGCAAATGTAACTCAGTTCATAGATAGAATAAATATCCGTTGAATGGCAACAGAATACAGAGGATGGGTAATTATTTACAAAACGATCATACTCTCACACACATATATATGTGTAATTTTTTAATTATATATATGTCTCTATATATATAAACATGTAATTACGGAATACCGCTTGGTCACGGTGAAAGTGGAAAGTGATCTCAGACGGACTTTACCTACAAGGTCAGGGGTTCAAATTATGGAGTCGTCATTCTTTGAAGGACTTTATTTAGTCACCACTATGGCTTGAAGGTTAAACCCACAACTATGTTGTCTATGCATATGGGGATTTCCGATCAAAGACAAATATATATATGTACAAACGATTTATCTTTAATATTTGAACGCCATGTCATACGAGAAGTTTTTGTGATTTGATACAGCCATATAAATAATAAAAACAGAGGAGCATGCTAAATATAGCCTAATAAAATAAACTACACATGCTAAGCCACCATAATTTATCAAAAAACATGGGCTACAAAAACAGCTACCAGCTTAGCCTTCTTGCATTCACACTACCTATTCCTCCTATAAATATGTATCAAGCTATTGTGTTTTCAATAATCAAATACAATTGTCTTTTCTTATACAATTCGGTTTCTGATCCCAAGACTCGATGATATGCTTGATCAGTTAAATGGAGCTGCAATCTTTTCTAAGATTGACCTTCGTAGTGGATATCATCATATTAGAATTAGGCCAGGAGATGAATGGAAGACCGCTTTCAAAACCAGAGATGGCCTATACAAGTGGATTGTGATGCCCTTCGAGTTATCAACTGCCCCTAGCACATTCATGCACCTGATGAATCAGGTACTTCGACCCTTTATTGGTAAATTTGTTGTTGTTTACTTTGACGACATTTTGATCTACAACAAAGGCAAAGAGGAGCACTTAGGGCACCTCCAACAAGTGCTACAGACTATTCGTGAACAAAAACTCTATGCCAACTTAAAGAAATGCTCTTTCTTAACCAATGAAGTTATTTTTCTTTGGTACATCATTACTGCTAAAGGCATTCGAGTTGACCCAAGCAAAATCGAAGCCATTAACAGCTGGCCCATTCCAAGATCTATCCATGATGTGACGAGTTTCCATGGATTAGCTTCCTTGTACAGGAGGTTTGTAACATCCCAAAAATTTAGAAATCTAAAATTATAACAAAAATAATAATCATAATAAAATTAAAATACTTATAGTTGTATTTCGATAATATTGGTGATGAAAAGAGAATCTTTATAATAATAATAACAATAACTATTAATAAAATAATATTATAATATTAATGATATAATAATGACACGATAATATGAATACTAAAAGAGAGATATCGAATTTGATATTAGAAGATATAATAATTGTTATTAATATAACAAGATAATAATAAAATTATTAGAAGATAAATTATATTATTAATGTTTGAATTAACATTAATTGTTATAAATGTAGTAGTTATTATATTATTAATATTAATATAATAATATCAGAACTGATTGGGTTATCCTCAGGAAAGAGATATGCTTTAGCATTTTAATTTAAAGATCATATTTCAAAATAGGAATGATAACATCACAAGAAATAGAGATAAGAGAGTAATATCAAGTTTAGGATAATGTTTAAATATAAGATTCGAATTCGAATTTGAATGTAGATGGATAAGGAAAAGCTTAAGAGGCAAAAACTAAGGTTGTTGCTTGATGTTGGTTCTAAGCCTAATGACCTTGGTGCACTAAATTACAAATATCTAGAGTTGTAGATGTCCGATTGAGGTGATTCCACTCTCATTAGAAAGCTTATTTCCGGGGCTTCAGTTTGATAGGTTATATGATAGGGTTTGGATGAAAACTGCACCGTAACAAGAAGGGAAAATTTCACTCTGGTTTCCTCGCTCGAGCTGAGCTCGAGCGCAGCCTGAGCGCAGAAAAACAGAGAGCAATTCGAGGAAATTCAGCTCGAGCGCAGCCTGAGCGAGAACTCGCGCTTGAGCGCAGGTCCGATTTCTGCACTTTAAAACACGTTCGTGGACGGTTTCAGTCAGTTCTTTCTTCCGTTTTTTCGTATTTTCAGAGAGAGAGAGAGAGAGGTTCTAGTGAGAGAAAGTCCCAGCAAAGGCCAAGAACGATTTCTACTCATCAAGAACGAGTCTTGCATCAATCTTTCCCCCATCAAGGCCCTCCGTTCTTCGTTCTTTCTCCGTTTTCTCGACTCACAGGTGGGTGGACTCTCACTTGTTTGTTCTGGATGATTGCCATTGCATGTTCCCTATTCTTTTTCCCCTTTCCTTCTATGAATTAGTGATATATGTATAGTATGAATATAAGAATTGTGAATATACTGACTATTGTATGTATTGAATTGACAAAACCTTAGGGTAGATGATTGGATGATTCTGTATGATGTATTATGAACCTTGAGTATTTTATTATGAAATCATGGGCCTCTGGCCATCACAGTCATGAATTATGAATTAAGATATTACAGGGCTTATAGCCATCACCGAGCCTCCGGGCTATCACAGGGTCATTGACCGTCACAGGCCTTCGGGCAATCATGTTTAAGAAAGACGAGGTGATCTCATCTAACCCTCGGCCAGGGGGAAGATGGGGGATCCTCAATTATTAAAAATAATCAAGTAATGTGTCATTCATGTTCAAATAAGACTTAATCTCAGGTTTCCCTGGACGACGGTCCTTGGATTCTCAGGCCGAGCGCTCATCACAGTCACGTTACAGTGTAAAGACCCCGGGTGTCGGGTAACAACACCTCACAGTCATGCATTGCATCATAAACATTATTTCAATGATGATATGTTATGTGTAATTCATTTATTCATGATGCTCTAGATAGATATGTGTAATTGTGATGATTCTTGATTGTTTTCCCCACACCGCACACACTGTTACACTCACTGGGACGTTGGTCTCACCCCATTCCATGGGAACAATATTTTCAGTGGTGCAGGTTACTGAGCAAAGCTATGACGAGTAGTAGATGGCATGTGAAGACCATTAGTCTTATTGTTTATTTTACTTGATGTTTTTCATGTTGTTTAGAACCACTACTGTTATTTATTAAAGCTACCTTAAGAATCATTATGTTAGGTTAATATTTTTGTATTGAAGCCTTGATGGCAACAGTATGTTATTATTCCATTGAGTTATATATGTATTGTTGGAGCTTTAGTAATTGTTGGGTTACTCAAGCGATGGTATTGTATGTCGATATGCGAAATGAATGAAATAATTTCACGAATTTGGAAATAGTGCTTCCAACAGGCATTATTTCTGAATTTAGAAATTAGGACGTTACATTTTGGTATCAGAGCAGTTCAATCCAATTGGACTGTGGTTAAGTTAGTTGCCTGTGACTCACTATTATCCCACTGTACCTCGTAACTAGTATAGGGACTGATCACCCCTCTATTGGATGCATTGTACACGGGATTATGGTTAGTGACGTAAATAGGATACCTTGTTAAAGGAGTTGAGACACTTCTCTAACAGGGTTAGAGCCACCTACATGATAGTTAGAGGGAGGGGGACATAGGTTTGTTTTTCCAAGAGTAGGATCTCCACTTCAAGAGCCTTATGAGATGTCATTTTAGTTTCCAAAGAAATTAAGGTATCCTTAGAAGGAAAGGTAAAGCATAAGTTTTTGGAGAGAGGTTTAGAGGGAACATGAGGAGTAGGCTCCCTAGTAAGGGAGGATAATGATGATTGCTTGTAGTTACACCTTGAGTGTGTGACTTGTTTGATTAATCATGATGCTTGTTTTTGCTTGAATAATCAGGATGCTTGTTTTGCTGAATACTTGACTGATATGTCTGTCTGTTTGCGTTGTTGGAATGTCTTGCATGCGGAGGTGATGGTAAAATTTCTAGGATTGGAGTGTTTCCATGACAGGTAGAGGTTAGAAGAGAAGTGTGGGACTCATGGGAGGTTAGAGGAACCTAACACCATTAGTGAAGGGGGAGTAACACTAGCTCTTGGTTAAGCGTTTACCGTCGAGTAGGTATAATCTTAAAGATAATTCGAGGAATTGAATTAGGGTCTTTAATCTCATATTCTTTCCTTCTTTCTTTTTCCCTACTGATGTGTGTTGGTGTTGAGTTGCTATTTCGATTCTAATCTCATTCTTAGTTGCCTAGTCATTATATGGATCAAATTAGATATCTAATTTGGCGGTCAGTGATTTTAATTAGATGGTGATTAGATTATTTAAGCCTTATGATCAGTAATTTGGTTTTAATATGCAAGAAGCAAGTGTAATCCTTTGTTCCCTAAAGTATTAAACTAGTACTCCTAGAATTCCTAATGGGTTATTAGATGTAATTATAGTACATTTATACCATATTCTTGCTCCCTTTCTTTAAATCCCTGTTAGTGTAGGTGGACCCTGATGTTGATGGTTATCGGTAGTTGCACCTTGGTGACGTAATTTACTTGAGTAGGATGGATTGTTTGATTTACTTGACTGAATTTGAGTTTCTTGGATTTAGAATTTATCTAAATTAGGATAATTCAGATTCCCAGATAAGGTCTTATTTCCATTTGAAATAAAATGTTTTCAAGGATAGGATTTGTTATATAGATAGATAGATAGATATAAAACAAAATTGTTAGGATCAAATTAGATGTAAATTGGAGGATTTTGAGAGTAGATTATCTTATGAGTTTAATTTTTAGAGGTAGCTAGAAATTTATGAAGTATAACTAAGATTCCAATAAAGGTAGTGATAATAGCAACTAATAAGCTACTTTATAACACTAGAGGATTCAGATGAAATAGATGTTGTAGGATAAATAAAAATGTTTGAAAAATACGATAAGGTTTGTTGGAAGTAGATAAAGTCGGGAAGGAAATAGTATCTATTATTTCATATATAATTTTAGGAATTGTTAGCAGAAAATAGGAATGTCAGAATAATACAGGGTAGATAATTATTAGAGAGATGTCATATTATTTTAAAATATATCTTACCCCATCAAATATGGTAAAGATAAATAAATATTGTTAAAAAGTAAGAATAAAAAAAAATATATTAAGGATAAATTTTATAAAGTCATATAACTAAATAATAGGAATTTACTATCATAATCCCTTTATTAATTAAACTTATTTGAAATGATAACATTATCTAAATTTAGATTAAAAACTATATATATTTGGTTGAGATTAGTTTTCTGAAAGTATTAGAATGAGTATAAAAAAAAGAAAATAATAATAATAAAATAAAAGGAAGAAACCCTTAGAAATAAAAACAGTTTAAGTGTACAAATCTTCACATCTAATTAAAAATTGGGAAATAGGTGAAAGGAGAACTGTAAATGGATCTTTAGATCTTAGGATAAGATTATAATGGTTTGGAGTTGTTTTCAATTGATAAAGGACATGAGGAAAATATTATATAAGAGATAAAATTACTTTCGAATATAAAAATCTTTCTAGGGTGATGATAAATTATTAGAACCTAGGAAGATGGATAACGTTTTGCACAAAGTTTAAGTGATCGTTTATTTGAGGAAAACTGTGAAGCTTGTTTTTGTAGGTTAGATATGGAGATTTGACTAATAATTAATAGTTTTAAGAATAAAGATTTGGTATTGTATGATTTAAGAGGTAGAGATTTAATCTTTTTAGAGATAGAGGTTTCTTTATTTTGATGGTTTTGGGTGATAGGGATATGATAATCTTATGTTTATAGTTAAAAGGTTTAGAGGTAAAGATCTAACATTGAGCTTGTTTGAAATTAAGTAATTATGTATATATGGTTAAGAATTATTGATTTCATCATTGGATCTAGGAGGATCTCGCTAAGGACATTTTACAGTTTAGATAGTTTTATAATTAGGGTATGATCATGAGTCAAGGGCTCACACATTTATCGTTATTTAGGCCATGATCTTTGAAAGTTTCGAAATTAATTATTTAACAGTTACATAGGTTTTTGATCATAAGAAAAATATTCAGAAATTACAGTTGAAGACATAGAGCTTAAGTTTAGGAGGGGAACTCGAACTTTTAGGTTATGGTAAATGTGGTGAATGATTCAATGGATTTGGTTTAGGAATATAATTTATTCTAGACTTCGAATAGTTAGTCACAATTATTATTAATGGAGACATGATATCCAACCCGAAGCTATAGGTTACCAATATGCAGTGTCATAGACTTAAGTTTAAGAGAATAATAAGACAAATTTTGAGGACAAAATTTATTTAAGGGGGGTAGAATTGTAACATCCCAAAAATTTAGAAATCTAAAATTATAACAAAAATAATAATCATAATAAAATTAAAATACTTATAGTTGTATTTCGATAATATTGGTGATGAAAAGAGAATCTTTATAATAATAATAACAATAACTATTAATAAAATAATATTATAATATTAATGATATAATAATGACACGATAATATAAATACTAAAAGAGAGATATCGAATTTGATATTAGAAGATATAATAATTGTTATTAATATAACAAGACAATAATAAAATTATTAGAAGATAAATTATATTATTAATGTTTCAATTAACCTTAATTGTTATAAATGTAGTAGTTATTATATTATTAATATTAATATAATAATATCAGAACCGATTGGGTTATCCTCAGGAAAGAGATATGCTTTAGCATTTTAATTTAAAGATAATATTTCAAAATAGGAATGATAACATCACAAGAAATAGAGATAAGAGAGTAATATCAAGTTTAGGATAATGTTTAAATATAAGATTCGAATTCGAATTTGAATGTAGATGGATAAGGAAAAGCTTAAGAGGCAAAAACTAAGGTTGTTGCTTGATGTTGGTTCTAAGCCTAATGACCTTGGTGCACTAAATTGCAAATATCTAGAGTTGTAGATGTCCGATTGAGGTGATTCCACTCTCATTAGAAAGCTTATTTCCGGGGCTTCAGTTTGATAGGTTATATGATAGGGTTTGGATGAAAACTGCACCGTAACAAGAAGGGAAAATTTCACTCTGGTTTCCTCGCTCGAGCTCAGCCTGAGCGCAGAAAAATAGAGAGCAATTCGAGGAAATTCAGCTCGAGCTGAGCTCGAGCGCAGCCTGAGCGAGAACTCGCGCTTGAGCGCAGGTCCGATTTCTGCACTTTAAAACACGTTCGTGGACGGTTTCAGTCAGTTCTTTCTTCTGTTTTTTCGTATTTTCAGAGAGAGAGAGAGAGGTTTTAGTGAGAGAAAGTCCCAGCAAAGGCCAAGAACGATTTCTACTCATCAAGAACGAGTCTTGCATCAATCTTTCCCCCATCAAGGCCCTCCGTTCTTCGTTCTTTCTCCGTTTTCTCGACTCACAGGTGGGTGGACTCTCACTTGTTTGTTCTGGATGATTGCCATTGCATGTTCCCTATTCTTTTTCCCCTTTCCTTCTATGAATTAGTGATATATGTATAGTATGAATATAAGAATTGTGAATATACTGACTATTGTATGTATTGAATTGACAAAACCTTAGGGTAGATGATTGGATGATTCTGTATGATGTATTATGAACCTTGAGTATTTTATTATGAAATCATGGGCCTTTGGCCATCACAGTCATGAATTATGAATTAAGATATTACAGGGCTTATAGCCATCACAGAGCCTCCGGGCTATCACAGGGTCATTGACCGTCATAGGCCTTCGGGCAATCATGTTTAAGAAAGACGAGGTGATCTCATCTAACCCTCGGCCAAGGGGAAGATGGGGGATCCTCAATTATTAAAAATAATCAAGTAATGTGTCATTCATGTTCAAATAAGACTTAATCTCAGGTTTCCCTAGACGACGGTCCTTGGATTCTCAGGCCGAGCACTCATCACAGTCACGTTACAGTGTAAAGACCCCGGGTGTCGGGTAACAACACCTCACAGTCATGCATTGCATCATAAACATTATTTCAATGATGATATGTTATGTGTAATTCATTTATTCATGATGCTCTAGATAGATATGTGTAATTGTGATGATTCTTGATTGTTTTCCCCACACCGCACACACTGTTACACTCACTGGGACGTTGGTCTCACCCCATTCCATGGGAACAATATTTTCAGTGGTGCAGGTTACTGAGCAAAGCTATGACGAGTAGTAGATGGCATGTGAAGATCATTAGTCTTATTGTTTATTTTACTTGATGTTTTTCATGTTGTTTAGAACCACTACTGTTATTTATTAAAGCTACCTTAGGAATCATTATGTTAGGTTAATATTTTTGTATTGAAGCCTTGATGGCAACAGTATGTTATTATTCCATTGAGTTATATATGTATTGTTGGAGCTTTAGTAATTGTTGGGTTACTCAAGCGATGGTATTGTATGTCGATATGCGAAATGAATGAAATAATTTCACGAATTTGGAAATAGTGCTTCCAACAGGCATTATTTCTGAATTTAGAAATTAGGACGTTACAAGGTTCATCAGGAACTTTAGCTCCATTGTTGTCCCACTCACAGACTGCATGAAAGGAGACAAGTTCCAATGGACAGAACAAGCTCAGAAAGGTTTTGAGGAGCTGAAGAAACGTTTGACTGAAGCACCCATGCTAGCTCTTCCAAACTTTGATCAAGTGTTCGAAGACAATTGTGACGCTTCCAAAACAGGAATTGGTGTTGTTCTAATTCAAGAAGGACATCCCATAGCCTTTTTCAGTGAGAAACTAAACAATGGCAAACTCAAGTACTCCACTTATGACAAGGAGTTCTACGCCATTGTTCGTGCACTACAACATCAGAGTCATTACTTGTTGAATAAAGAGTTTATTCTCTACTTCGATCATGAAGCCCTCAAACACTTGAACTCTCAACAAAAGATTAGCCGCAGACATATTGCTTGGATTGAGTTCATACAACCTTATCCATTCCTACTCAAACATAAGGCAGGTGTTCAAAAGGTAGTAGTTGATGCCTTGAGTCGTAGTCATGCCCTACTTTCAACTCTTCAAATCAACGTTATTGGCTTTGAAGTTATTAAAGAGTTGTATCAAAATGATCCTGATTTTCATAGCATCTGGAGTTCTACAGGTGTTCAACCTTTCCAGCAATACCATAGGCATGAAGGATTCTTATTCAGAGGCAAAGTATTGTGCATTCCCCAATGTTCATTAAGAGAAGCAATTATTTAGGAAGCTCACAATGAGGGATTAGCAGGTCACTTTGGGTGAGACAAAACCGTGGCTTTAGTCAAAGAAAATTTCTATTGGCCAAAGCTTGAAAGAGATGTTAATAGGCATATTCAAAGATGTAGAATTTTCCACTTGGCCAAAACCAAAAGCCATAATACATGTTTATACTTACCTCTTCCTGTTCCAAAAGCACCTTGGGAAGATGTTAACATGGACTTTGTCCTTGGACTACCGCAAACTTAGCTACAAAAAGATTCTATAATGGTATAGTTGTAGATAGATTCTCGAAGATGGCTCATTTCATTCCCTGCCAGAAGACAAATGATGTTGTTCAAGTTGCAGACCTATACTTTAAGGAGATTGTTCGTCTTCATGGGATTCCAAAGACCATTACTTCTGACCGAGATGTCAAGTTTCTAAGTCATTTCTGGAGAACTCTGTGGAAGAAGAAGGGAACTAAGCTAAAATTTAGTAGTGCTAGTCATCCCCAGACAGATGGGCAAACTAAGGCGATTAACCTAGGCTTTTGGGAAATTTACTTCAGAGCTTTGTTGGGAAGAATGTAAATCAGTGGGATCTTATCCTTGCACAGGTTGAGTTGACCTGCAACAACTCTACCAATCAAGCTACTAGGAAATGCCCATTTGAAGTGGTCTATGGCAATCATCCACTTAGTCCACTAGACTTGACCCCTTCATCTGATAATAGATAGTACAATGCAGATGCAGAACAAAGAACGAAGGAAATTAAGAAGCTGCATGAACAGATTCGTGAAAGGATTCAGAAGCAAAACTCGAGATACAAAGCTTAACGTGATAAGCATAAGAGATTGCAAACTTTCAAAGTCGGAGACTTGGTATGGATTCCCTTGCGAAATGAACGATTTCCGAATCAACCAAATTCCAAGTTATCTCCCAGAGCCGATGGTCAATTCAAAGTTGTGTAGAAGATCAACGATAATGCTTACAAAGTAGAGCTGCTAGGTTCCTATGGAGTTTCTATCACTTTTAATGTTGCAGACCTTTCACCATACTTTGATAATGAAGCAAAGCTTGACTTGAGGGCGAGTCCAATCCCGCCCGGGTAGGATGATAAAATTGTATAAATAATAAAAACAGAGGAGCATGCTAAACATAGCCTAATAAAACAAAATATACACATGCTAAGCCACCATAATTTGTCAAAAAACATGGGCTACAAAAACAACTACCGATTTATTCTTCTTGCATTCAAACTATAGCTATACCTCCTATAAATATATATTAAGTTATTGTGTTTTCAATCATCAAATACAATTGAGTTTTCTTATACAAAGTGGGAGTTTTCTATCTTTTCTTAAGGCTTCTGAGCCATGATTTTTTAGAGATTTTAGGCTAAAGCTTCATATCCAAATACAAAAAATAGAGTTTGTTAAGATACTACTAAATTAGGATCTTCACGGGTTGGGGTTGGGGTTGGGTTGGTTAGAATTTGAGGTAAAATTAAATAAATAATTATATTTTCTAATATTTTAATCTTCGTATATTATCTTTTTTATATAAAATTTTGGATTTTATATTACATTAAGGTTAAAAATTTCTTTATATAACTAAAGTAATTCCAAAATATTAATTTTGTTTTTAATTAATATTTAGTTTTTTATATAAATATTTAGTTTTTTTCTACTATTGTTAACTTTATATATATCATTTATCGAGTTTGAAGTTAAAGTCTAAAATATATAAATCTAATATTAAAAAATAATTGACCGCAGCTATTTGATTGATTCAAGTTAAAAAAGAAAAATCTAAAAATCCAACCGATAATAATTTGTTTGATTCGGATTTGAATTAAAATGAATTGATTAATCAACGTAAACTAAATCAATTTGATTGGGTTTATCAGATTCATCAGGTTGATCAAATCCAACCAACACCCCTATGTACAAGACCATCAAACGACAAAGGTGTTGACTAGAGTATGAGAAGTTCGGTGAAGGGATGAGGATTGTGAGTGAAAGTTTAGGGTAATTAATTTAATGTTAAAAATTATAATTACATATGTTAAAAATTAAATTTACTGTTTATAACATAAAATTTGTTAAAAATTATAACTACTGTAAATATATTTAACATTTACATCGGATCCTCAATGTTGTATTGGTAAAGTCAAAAGAGGCATGAGGTTCCAAGCTCTTAAATTAAAATTCAAAATTAAGCACAATTCTAATCAAACGTGAAATAATAAACTCCAAATATAAATTTATTTATTCAAATGAAATAACATCTTATCTAGAGATAAAATGAAATCCCTAAATCATCCTGAATAAATAATATACTTATCATAATTCCTAAATGATTACTGGTCAATAATTTAGCTAATTGACCGAAGGAAAAAGAATGAAAAAAATAAAATAAAGGCCTAATTAGTCCTAACTAGTAAGGTATGGAAGCACATTTTGTTGACCACTCTCGGCAACATACGAGTTTCCTGCTTCAGTAAGGTGGACAGCATCCCAAAACAAATACTTAGATGTATCTGGGCAAGTTATATCAAATGCATTGCACACTGGACCCATCTCCAACAGCCCTGTTCCACAGCATCCTTCAAGTACTGATTTTTCAAACCCTTCACAAAATTCATCACCAAAATTAACACATAGCTAGCAAATACAAACAATAAAATAAATGAATGAGTAATAGCTAGTATTAACTACCGTATTTGGCTGGGTTTTGCACCATATCCATAATGGGTGTGTAGATATCAAAATAGGCAACCTTGGCACCATTGAGTGAGTTTTGCCATGATTGAACACGAGATTGAAGGTTGGAGTTATAGGATTGAGAATCCGTGTTCTGTTCATCGTTACAAACACGTTGAAGCCAGTGTGGGGTGAACAAGAAGCTGCTCACTGTCACTTGCATTGGTAGACACCCAATTGGAGGAAGACCAGCCACCATAATCCTGCGAGCTCCTGCTTCATACAGCCTCTGCATGTTCCACAATAAAAATAGCATTGTCATATTTGCACATTTTTAATAACACATAAAATGTAACTCTCCGTTACATCATTTATTGAGTTTAATAACACATGTCACGTAAATAAGTAAAATAAAAATACAAATTATATAACCTGAATGAAAGATTGGAGATTTTGGAGGAGAAAATCTTGGTAAGCTGACACAGAGCCAAAACGAAAAATCCTTGCTGGAAACAAAAATGCATTGTAAAGCATATCATTAGTCCCAGTACTAATGACAAACAAGGCATTTTGAATGATATCATTAGCCTTGTCATCTCCAACATTTTTTTTAATCCTCATCACAGCCTCTTCAAAGAGCCTAAATTGTGTAGCCAAGTCCATAGCCCTTGCTGAAGACACTGTCCTACTATCCAATCCAGAGCCACCAGAGCCAAAACTAACTCCAGTGAGCAAATCATTATCGGTCAAATGAGGGTCAAGATAAGCAGGCAAGAGATCCTTGATGCCTAGCATGTGGGTAAGGAAATCAGTTGCGATTTTCCCATTTGAGAATCTCCCAGTTGGGGTGTGGTTTGGAAAGTCACGACCGTAGGGAAAGTGGTCCCCACGGAACAGAGTGTTGAAACGGTTATTGTTGCCAGAGTCAATGGTGGAGTCACCAAAGGCGAACACAGCAGAGACACTGGAGGCAGTTGCTGCGTTTGGGAAGAAGATGAAGAAGTGAGAGAGGACAAGGAAGGAAGAGGCTATCAAGGTAATTATGGAAGCCATGGTATGAGGATGTTGATGATTTTTTATTTTTTACTTGAAGAATGAATGTGGTATTGTGCTGTATATATAGAGTTTGGGTGGTGAAGAAAAAGACTACTTTCTAGATCATAAATTTAAACTGATCTTGTTGGATGATCGATTGAGTCTGTTTTGGATTTGTTTTGATAAGCAAGTTATTCATCTTAAAAGTTTGTATGTTTTGATCGTAACAGTAATTAGTTATCAACTATATATCCATTGATTTCATTTTCAAAATTAAATGCATGTCATGTCACCAGTTGGATCAGGTTTATTTTTTTCCCTTTTTGTTTTTGTTATCGTATTTTTAAATTTTAAAGCACGAAAAGTTATTGTTTTGATCAGTTTTTTAAAACTATTTATCTTTATCTTTATATCAGCACAATTTTTTATCCCAAAAGGCTAAACTCTGTTGTAGTGGTTTAATATGATATCGATATATCAAATCAAAGAATGGATTGGATTGGAATGGAATGATATGTGAAAATTGATTTTCAAAATTGATCCAATACTCCAATCCACAATCTGTCAACATATACACGCCCACTAATATTTTAACTACTCGAAAATTTTACGGGTAGGGGTAACATTTGTATTTTATTATAGTACTTTTAAGGTATCTAAAAATATACCCAGCATAAAAATGGCATGTTTTAAAATTTAAATAAAAATGTTTAAAAGATAAAAGTTTAATTGTGTTTTTCGTTGCTATAAAATATGATTTTTTATTTTCTTCCCCATAATTTTTATTCTTGGTTTTACTGTGCTCGTGAAATCATTTTTTTTAGATAATCATTATCATTAGTTTGTGTTAATTAACGTCTTGTTGATGTGGTTGTTATCTATACCTACATGTAAAGGGAATACCCTTTTTTTTGTTTCCACTTTTTTAGATAATAATATCCCTAATTATTTTTTGAAAAACACACCAATAAAGAAAGAGTGAGGGTAACCAAGTAAAAAACCACTAAAAAAACCGAATTCAGTATATCATCCAAATTTAAAGAAAGATTTGAATTTAAATTATTAATCTATACTTTTCAAAATTACTTTAAAAATTCACGACTTAAATGATAAGGATAATATTTTAAATTTAAATTAAGAAATGGAGATTAAAATTAGAATAGGAAAAATATAATCAATCGGGATTTGAATTTTAATTGTAAAAATAAGGATTAGTGTTAAAAAAATTATTATTAAAAAAATCAGAATTCAGTATATCATCCAAATTTAAAAAAGGATTTGAACTTAAATTATTAATCTATACTTTTTAAAATTACTTTAAAAATTCACGACTTAAATGATAAGGATAATATTTTAAATTTAAATTAAGAAATGAGGATTAAAATTAGAATAGGAAAAATATAAGTAATCGGGATTTGAATTTGAATTGTAAAAATAAAGATTAGTATTAAAAAAGTTATTATATATCATCCAAATTTAAAGATGAATTTAAATTTGAAGTATTTGAAAATATAAATAAACAAATTTTAAGTTTTTTCTAAAAAAAAAATGTGGATAGACAGGAACGGCAGTGCCTGTCTTTCCGCTAGTAGTGACTTTTTATTAATAACTTATTAATGTGGAAGAAAGCACACTTACGTGCCATTATGGCTGTCAAATACTAGGGCTGTTTATGGTCGGTTCGGTTCAAGTTTGACTTATTTTTGGAATCAACCCGAAAATTGAAGATGGATTGGGCCGGTTTGGGTTTTAAGAGAAAAAATTACTCTTAACACTATTTATCACCTTTATCCTTTTCATTTTATACCCCATTATGCCCTAATCTTATTTGTTGAGAGTTTTTTATGTTGTTTGCAACAATAGATGGAAGCGATGATTGCTGGGAGCGAAAATGATTAAAATTATAGGTATTGGATGCTTGTAATGAGGTGTAAATCAAAAGGAGATTCAAAACAAATGAGGTTGGGGCATAATCAGAAAAACAAAAAAAAAATAAAGAGGGTTTTTGTTTTTACATTCCAATTTTTGCATCTGTAAAATAATTTAATTTCAATATTTGCAATTGTATTTTATCATAGTAGAATCACTTCCTCCTTGCATATACACATTGTTTGTTGCAAGAATGAAATAAAGGAGAACGATTTCATTCCAAGAGTGATTTTGGTGAGGAGAAATAAAAAGAAGAGGGGCAAAAAACCTTAACCAACAGCTGATTAGGGTTGAGATGAGAAGGAAAAAAAAGATGGAGCTCAAAGTTTTATCAACAGTGAATATTCAGGTGAGAAATAAGAAGAAGATAGAGTCTTCCACGTCACTAACTTAATGTAACAAACACATCAACAAGACAATAGCCTAAAGTCTTTCACTAACGACGAGAACTATTTTTAAAAAATATTGATTTTGTGAAGACGAAAGTTAAAAAGAGTTATAAGGATGAAAATAAAAAAAGTGTATTTTACAGGAATGAGAATTATATTTAAACAAAAAAAATAAATGATATATATATATATACACAAGTATAACTTACACCAAGTCCTACACCATATATTGATAATTTTAGATCGAATGTGATTTTTAGTAATCCAACCGTTGAATTATATTTATTCATCATCTTGATTATTTGTGTCAAATTTCATAAAATTTGGATACCAAAATTTAATAATCAAATGGTTGCTTTTTTCATATATTTCGAATGTATATATGACGTAAATCTTGAGACATTTCAATGACATATCAAATAATTTTTGTAATTAATGTAAAATTTTACATGTATAACCTTAATGATAGTAACTTTCAATCCAACGGTGGATTACTTAATCCAATTATCTATTAAAAAATTATTCAATGGTGTAATACTTGGTATAACTTACACAGCTGTAATTTGATCTCTCCTCCACACACACACACATATATGTGGAAAGATCCATTGACACCAGATGTAAGTTATACTAAGTTTTGCACTGTTAAATAACTTGTTAGTATATCATTGTATTAAGTAATCCACCAATGGAGTGAAAGTTACTATCATATAGATCATGTATATAAAATTTTATATCAATCCAAAATTATTTGATATGTTATTGAGATGTCTCAAGATTAATGTCATATATACATTTAAAATATATATAAAAAAGCAACCATGTATTATCAATTTATTAGTGTTCAAATTTTATAAAATACGATACAAATAATCAAGATGATTTTCTTTTTGGTAGATAGATGCTTAAAAGTGTTGGAGAAAAGGATGGAAAAGATATTTTGAGAGTAAGAGTAATCTGAAATTTTATTCACATCTACTTCTATTTATAGTACAACAAGTAACTCACATTTAACAACATTTGTAACTAACCATAACCAACTAACTAACACTAACTACCATTCTGAATTAATGTCACAACATACCCCCTTTAATTCAGAATGCTTAGAGATACAACATTCAACATTCTTCTCAAAGTTTTAAACCTCTCAACCTTCACTGATTTAGTCATAACATCAGCAACTTGTTCCTCAGATCTGCAAAAAACCAGTTCAAGTCTCCCTTTGTTTACTTGATCTCGTAGAAAGTGGAACCTTGTCTCAATGTGCTTGCTTCTACCATGTGCTACTGGATTTTTGGCTAAGTTGATGGTTGTTTTGTTGTCAACCATTAAACATATAGGCTTCCTTAACTGAATCTGCATCTCATTCACCAAGGATTCTAACCAGGCTGCTTGACATGCTGCATAGGAAGCAGCTATGTACTCCGCTTCACAAGAAGATAGACCCACCACAGGTTGCTTCTTGGAGCACCATGATATTGGTGCCTCCATGAATTTGAACACATAGCCGGAAGTACTCCTTCTATCCTCTTTGTCTCCACACCAATCTGAATCTGAATAACCAACTAGTTCTTCTTCACATTGACTCATCCTTTTTGGAAACAATATTCCAAAATCTGAAGTGCCCTTTAAGTATCTCATAAGTCTCTTAACTGCTAACCAATGAGCTTGATTGGGAGTATTCATATAGCGACTAACCAAGCCTACTCCAAATGAAATTTCAGGTCTGCTGTTGCAAATGTATCTCAATGACCCTACAGCTTGTCTATACAAAGTGCTGTCAACAGCTTGCTGAATTAAATGATTATCACAATTTGTTTTTACTTCAGCTGGAGTTTCTGCTGCATTACAATTCTGCATTTTAAACTTCTTCAACACATCTTCCACATACTTCCTTTGATGCATCAGAATGCCTTTCTTTGTGTAAACAAACTCCATACCAAGGAAATAAGTGAGTGCTCCCAAATCTGTCATTTCAAATTCAGCCTTCATTTTCTGCTTGAATGCTTCAATTTCCCTTAGATCACTTCCTGTCACAAGTAAATCATCAACATACAAACACACCAGCAGTAATTCCTTGCTGGTTTTGGTCTTCACATAGACTCCATATTCAACTGAACATTTACTGAACCCCAGCTGCAGTAGAAAGGAATCTATCTTCTTATTCCAAGCTCGAGGGGCTTGCTTCAACCCATACAATGCCTTTTTTAGCTTGTAGACACTGTTCTCACACCCTTTAAGTTGGAATCCAGGAGGTTGCTCAACATAAACCTCCTCCTCAAGTGGCCCATTAAGAAAAGCAGATTTTACATCAAGCTGAAATAGTGACCATCCCCTATAACTGGCCATTGCAACTACAAGTCTTATTGTCTCTATTCTAGCCACTGGTGCAAAAACATCTGTAAAATCCAAACCTTCCTTTTGTAGAAAACCCTTAGCAACTAGTCTTGCTTTATGCTTGGCTATTGAACCATCAGGCTTCACCTTTACTTTATATACCCATTTGACAGCAATAGGATGCTTATCATTAGGTAAGTCAACCAGCTCCCATGTGTTGTTTTTCTCTATTGATTTCAGCTCCTCCTTCATGGCTTCTATCCATACATCTTGCTTCATAGCTTCTTCCCAATTAATGGGCTCTGTGTCTGTCATAAAGGCTAGATGAACAATGTCTTCTTCAAACGATACTGCATTGTTTGAAAACATTTCATAGTCTTGAAATTTTGCTGGTTGCTGTCTCACTCTTTGTGGTCTTTGCACTTGATCACTTCCACTGGGATTTGATGGAGTTAGTGTCTCATTGCTGTGAGGGTCTTCAATCATCATTGGACTAAACAGATTTGAATTCACAGAATTACTTCCCTTATTTTTCCAGTCCCATGTTTCAGCTTCACTCACCACTACATCTCTGCTTATCACAATTTGCTTTGTTGTTGGATTGTATAGTCTGTAGGCACCAGTAGCATGATAACCGACCAGAATCATAGGCTCACTTTTATCATCAAGCTTCTTCCTCTTCTCATCTGGAATATGTCTATAACAAAGAGATCCGAAGACTCTGAAATGTCTCACACTGGGTTTCTTTCCTGACCAGGCCTGAATTGGTGTCTTAGCTAGCAGCTTCTTAGTAGGGCACCTATTCAACACATAAACAGCTGTAGTTACAGCTTCACCCCATAAACAGTGTGGTAGCCCCTTTCCTTTCAACATGCTTCTTGCCATGTCAAGAATTGTTTTATTCCTCCTTTCAGCCAAGCCATTATGTTGTGGGTATAGAGGGCTATTACCTCATGTTGAATTCCTTGTTCTTCACAAAAGCTTTCAAAATCTTTAGAGCAATACTCACCTCCACCATCTGTTCTCAACACTTTAATAAAATTTCCACTTTGTTTTTCTACCAGCAACTTGAATTTTTTAAAAATAGAAAATACTTCTCCTTTTGTGTTTAGCAAATATATCCATATCATTCTAGTGAATTCATCCACAAAGGTAACGAAATACTTGTTTCCACCTACTGTGGGAACTTCCAATGGACCACAAACATCTGAATGCATCACCTCCAATGGCTTGCTTGACCTCATGGGCGCATATGACCTGAAGGAGTTCCTTGGCTGCTTTCCAATCAAGCAACAATCACATAATTTCCCCGGTGCTTGGATTAAGGGCAGTCCTTTCACCATTCCCTTTGAGGAAAGCTGATTCAAGCTCTTCCAATTCAAGTGTCCAAACCTTAAGTGCCAAAGCCAACAGTCCTCACTCACCACTGCTGCTGTAAGGCACTGAACTTCAGCTGCTGGAATGTTAACTTTGAAGGTTCTATTCTTTGAAAGAGGTGCCTTCAAAATTGATTTTTGATAAGAATCAAAGACTTCTAATTTTTCACCCTCCATTTTCATTGAAAAACCTTTTTTAAGCAGCTGACCAAGGCTTAATAAATTGCTCTTCATTTCTGGTACGTACAAAACATCTGTGATTAGTGCAGATTTTCCATCTTTCTTCTTGATTAGCACATTCCCAATTCCTTCTGCAGCTACTGTTCTGTTGTTAGCAAATCTCACCCTACTCTTCTTGTTTTCATCAAGATCAACTAGCCATTCTTTATGGCTTGTCATATGATTTGAACACCTTGTATCAAGGTACCATGTTTCAGAACCACTTACATCTGAGTTGGTTGTGACCATCAGAATTACTAGATCAGAATCTGACCCATCATCATCATCTTGTGCGATATTAGCCTCCTCACAGCCTCTTTTTTGCATACTTCTATTGGTCTTGCACTCGTCTGCGAAATGGCCAAATCTTTGGAAATTGTAACATTGAATTTTCTTCTTATCAAACTTCTTCCTTCCACCTCTGTGATAACCACCACTAGCACCTCTTCTTGATGAACTTTCAGCCTGATTATGATGAGAATTTGTGGGTTCTTGACCAGAATCATGCCCAACAGCAGAATCACCTCTGTAATTTCTTCCTTTGCCCCTCCCTCTTTATACTTTCCTCTTTCTCCACCCATCTTCTTGCATGTTTGAGCTTGCAAAGCTTGTTCTGATGAGCTTCTAGGTTCTCTTTCTTTCAATCTTTGTTCATGGGCTTCCAATGACCCCTACAACTCCTTCACTTTCATCTCTCCAAGATTCTTGGATTCTTCAATAGCAACTACAATGTGATCAAATTTGGGAGACAAGGTTCTGAGGACTTTTTCAATAATCATCAAGTCTGTGAATTTCTCTCCACAAGATTTCATCAAATTTGTAAGAGTTAGCACCCTTGTAAAATAATCTCCCACACTTTCTTGGCCTTCCATCTGTAGCATCTCATACTGCCTCCTCAAAGTCTGCAATCGAATTTTTTTAACCTTGTCTGCACCCGCAAAGCTCTTCTCCAAAGTGTCCCATGCCTCCTTCGCAGTGGTTGCCGCTGCAATTTTCTCAAAATTTGCTCCATCTACACACTGATGAATGATGAACAGAGCCTTGCAATCCTTCTTCTTGGCATCTCGGTGAGTAGATCGTTGTGTTTCGGTTGGATTGTCACCAAATTCTTGGTAGCCATTTTTACCACATCCATGACTTCTTGAAAGCCAAATATAGCTTTCATCTTGACACACCACCTCTCATAATTGTCAAGATTCTTGCCATCAAGAATTGGCAAGTTCCCAAAGTAATTTCCATTTGAATTAGCCATGGAAACAATGCAGGCTTCACACACACAGTAGCCCACAACACTTTACAACACAACACAACACAACACTACACGATACTACACAGCACCTAGGTCTAGGATCTTGAAGCTCTAGATACCAATTTGTTGGAGAAAAGGATGGAAAAGATATTTTGAGAGTAAGAGTAATCTGAAATTTTATTCACATCTACTTCTATTTATAGTACAACAAGTAACTCACATTTAACAACATTTGTAACTAACCATAACCAACTAACTAACACTAACTACCATTCTGAATTAATGTCACAACAAAAAGAAAGCAAACAACCAAAAGAATAAAAAAGAAAAGGCAAACAACAAGCTAAAGAAAAAGATCTCCAAGCGCATCTTGACTTAATTAGCTAATCCATGACTCTAGCTGGAAGGTTCTTCCAGGATTCCAAGACGATTTTAAAGAAATTGTCTTATATCTTGGCCTAGTTTCAACATGAATTAAACGAATCCCGTCCATAGAATCAGTTTCGCAAATAACATTGCGAACACCATTATCCTAAGCAGAATTTAACCCGAGCTAAATAGCAAAAGCTCTGTGTGTAAGCTGTCTTTATAGCAGAAGGATAATCATAGCCATCGGTATTCACCTTGTGCACATGAGGGGGGAGGGATCCAAAGAGCTCTACTATGTGGAACAAAATGATCATTGATATCCATACTAGTAGCACTGAGATGCAAATCTTGAACTATGTTTTGGATGCAAATGCTCACTTTGTCATAACTCCACTTCTCTTCATCCATTGCAAGGTTTTTTCTCTACCGCCAGATCCACCAGAGAGTGAATGTACATACCAGAAGTATTAGCTCGCCAAGTCCAATGATCAGCCTCATGAGATCCTGTTGGAGGATTAAAATTCAAAATCTCCTGCCTAACATCCCCTGGAATAATAGTGGCAAGCCTCTCTAGATGCCATTGACCCTGAGAGGAGATATCCGTAACCCGCAAGTCTTTGTCAGAAACTCGTGTCCGACCCATGCATATTATTATTCAAGTAGATTATTTATACTATAATATATTTAATTTAATTAATATAAATATGTAAACTTTAGAAAATGATAATGATTAGTAATTTTTTTCATATTAAAATTTATACTTGTTTATATAGAAAGAATTAAAAAAAAATAAAACATAAGAAAATTTATTTGAAACAACAATTTTTAAACATTAATAATTATAAATATAAAATATACCATATCATATCATTTATATTTTTTGAAATATCTCTTTTATACACTATATTTTTCGTCAAATTATAACGTTTAAAAATATAATCACATGAGAATCCTAAGTCCTTGTTAAGACTTAACCCTAGATATAGCAACATATAATTGATCATGAGAGAAAACAGTTTTTGGTAAATAAACATCGTGTGACAATGTCTAGCTTTGAATTTTATTAATGGTCACAACAAAACAAAGAAAAATGAAAATTGTCTTTATTGAAACTTTAATGGAGTGAGATGATCAAATAGAATTAAATTTATTCGAGATGTCCCCAAATGTGTTCCGCATTTCTTTTTTTTTTTTGGAAAAAATGAAAATATAGTTTATATACATTCAAATATAAACAAATATAATATACTTCCTCCGTTCCTTTTTATAAGGCACATTATATTGAATCACAAAGACCAATAAAAGTAATTAATGCTAGTTAATTATGTTATTTGAGTTTTAAAAAATAGTTTAACTTTCTAGTTTTGCCCTTATTTAATATTATTAACTAACTCCACTATCATTTGATAGTTAGAAAGACATTAAAGTTAATAAAGGCAAATAAGGAAAATTATAATGAATGTTTTCTTCAAATTGTAAAGTGACTTATAAAAAGGAACACAAAAAATTCTAAAAGATGCCTTATAAAAAAGAATTGAGGGAGTATGTATTTAGGTGATTTCAATTCCTATTGTATTCGGTTCAAAATATTTAGTGTTGTCTTGTCATTTGTGTTTACTTAAATTCCTATTATTTATATATATTTTCGATTGCAACATGTAATGTACTTAAGTATTTAATAGTTATATTTTAAAATATATAAGATTTTTTTCACGCCTAATTTTTTTCTTTTTATCTCTCTTTCTTTCCTATCACATGCATCAATTGTCATTTATTTCACACTCTCTCTTGATTTGTTTCTTTTTATCTCTTTCTTTTTTCTACTTTCAACACCCAAAAGTTAACTATCAAAGTTTTAATACTTATAAAAAAGAATAACAGTTTTTTCACATTTTTTTGTTTTACACTTCCTTTAACACCTTAATTTTCTTTTCATTTTTCTCTTCATTTCATATCACATTTTTCACCTTCTTTCTCTTTATTATTTTTTCTTTCTATTTTTCTCTTCCCACTTTCCATATTTATTTACCTACTATCTATGTATCTTATAGGTTAGGCTAGATTTAGAACTCTTAACTTTACTATTTGTAGGAATTAAAAAAAATTAAGCCCCTAATAAATAGTGACAAAAAATCTAGCCAATTGTAATAGTATAGATAGACATAGATATAAATGAGACATGGTAGAGTGCTCATTGAAACTCATCCCAAAAATAAACATGATCCAATGGTATCCAAGCTTCTGCCAGTTCACTTTACAAACACATACCTACATGATATAGTGTATAGGAAGTCTACAAAATCAATCAAACTTTAAAAGAAAAAATCTGTGTCAGGAAAAGGTGACGAACAAAGACCCAAGATAACTTGTCCAATACTTGTTAGGAGATTGACCAAAAAAAATGAGGAACCGAATGAACAGTGGAAAAAAAAAACTACTCAATTGTAATAGTATAGATAGATGTGCATGAACTCCACTTGTGATCCTAAATTTCCACAAACCATCCCATCTTTAGTCCACAAAGGGGTATCTCCCGATAAAAGCTTGAAACCAAAACCAGCTTTTAAGTTCATCCACAACTAGGCAAATGCTTCACCAAACCAGAGATGGGGATCAGAGCTGCCAAAATGGGCTACTCGGCCCGGCTCGGTAGTGGGCTATTGCGGATGGCGCTAAAATATCTTGCAAAAATTCAGTCCTGTAAAATTAGAGTCCGAACCCGGCCCTATGCGAGTAGCAGACTTGTGCAGGTCAGTCCGATTAAAATCTAATTTATTAAAAAAAATTCTCATTAAAAGTTATAAACAATTACACTTTTATAAAACTAAAAAAATTACAATATAATTATAAAAAATATTAAAAAAATCATCAACCCTAATAAAACACATTCAAATAAATATATAGTACAAACTTTAAACCATATATTTATTATTATTGTTGATGGGTCAAATTCAATCAACTTTTAGCATATAGAAGCCAAATAAAATCATTTACACTTTGTCAAATCAAATGATTCCTTGTTTTCAAATTCATATCTTTCTGCCCAATCCAGGTATCCGGTATGGATCTCCCCACTGCAACTCATTTACAATTTGGTATGTTTGCCTGACTAATTAGATAAATAAAAATATTAATATTTTGCGTCCTTCTCTTTCCATATGGTGCAATGAAATGACAAAATATGCACATAATCATTATCCAATTTAAAAACAATAAATTTAAAATAACTGTTATATATCTAATTTACTATATAAAGCTATTCCTTGATTAGTATTAAAAATCCTCATAAGCATTTGGTTAATTTATACGGTGCAATAGCATGAACCCGTTTTCTTTATTTTTTTAAAATTAATTTGGGCTGTCCGTTAGCCCATTCGGACAATCCGGCCCGTACCCATTTTTAGTCTGGATTTTTTTTCTTTCAGGCTAAAAAATTTGGCAAAAATATGGGTCTCTACTTTAAGAACCCAAACCCTCCCATTTTGGGGGTTTCAGGCGGGTCGACCCGGTCGGGCTGACCCATTTTATCGGCTCTAATTGGGATGCTACCTTTGACGGGTTTAAAATAGAACCCGTGTCGAGATATCTATTGGAGAGAATCTGCACCCATAACTTATTTTCATTAGTTAAAATTTGCCAAACTAGTTTCCCCACGAATCTGTAGGAATGTGGTAATCAAGATGATGAATTATTATAATTCAACGGTTGAATTAATAAAATTAATAGTGTAATACTTAGTGTAACTTACACTGGTGTAAGTTAAACATTAATTTCTCTCTTTCTATATATATATACATATATAGGAGGGTTCAAATTACACTAGTGTAAGTTACACCAAGTGTTACACCGCTTAATAATTTTTTAACGGATCATTGTATTAAATAATCCACTGTTGGATTGAAAGTTACTATCATATAGATCATGCATATAAAATTTTACATTAATCCGAAATTATTTGATATGTCATTGAGATGTCTCAAGATTAACGTTATATATACATTTGAAATATATGAAAAATCCAACCATTTGATTATCAAGTTATTAGTGTCAAAATTTTACGAAATTTGACACATATAATCATGATGATGACTAAACACAATTCAACGGTTGGATTACTAAAAATCTTATTCGATTTGTAGATATTAGCGGTGTAATACTTGGTGTAACTTACACCGATGTAATTTGAACCCTCCTCATATATATATATATATACACAAACATATAGAGGAGGGTTATAATTACACCTGTGTAAGTTACACCAAGTGTTACACTGCTGAATAATTTTTTAATGAATCATTGTATTAAATAATCCACCGTTGGATTGAAAGTTACTATCATATAGATCATACATATAAAATTTTACATTAATTCGAAATTATTTGATATGTCATTGAGATGTCTCAATATTAATGTTATATATACAATTGAAATATATGAAAAATCCAATCATTTGATTATCAAGTTATTTGTGTCAAAATTTTATGAAATTTGGCACATATAATCATAATGATGAACAAACATAATTCAACGGTTGGATTACTAAAAAACATATTCGATTTGTAGTTATTAGCGGTGTAATACTTGTTGTAACTTACACTGGTGTGTGTGTGTATATATATATATATGAGGAGGGTTATAATTACACCGGTGTAAGTTACACCAGGTGTTACACTGTTGAATATTTTTTTAACGGATCATTGTATTAAATAATCCACCATTGGATTGAAAGTTACTATCATATAGATCATACATATAAAATTTTACATTAATCCGAAATTATTTAATATGTCATTGGGATATCTCAAGATTAATGTTATATATACATTTGAAATATATGAAAAATCCAACCATTTGATTATCAAGTTATTAATGTCAAAATTTTATGAAATCTGGAACATATAATAATGATGATGAACAAACCTAATTCAACGGTTGGATTACTAAAAAACATATTCGATTTATAGTTATTAGCGGTGTAATATTTGGTGTAACTTACACGGGTGTAATTATAATCCAAATTTCAAAAGATAGTGATTCAAACTATATGTGTGGATAGAATTAGATAAAAAGTAATTTAAACTCGGTCTCTCTTAAATTTCATAATTTTTAAAATGAAAGTAAAAAGTCACGTTGATTAATGTGGGAGTTTTGTTTGTTTGAAAGTGAATGTGAAAACTCCATTATAACTCAAAGGCTAAAATATGTTTTTAGTCCCTGGAAATATACCTCCTTATGATTTTAGTCCTTGAAATTTTTTTTTAAGCAAATTAGTCCCAGGAAATACCTGCCGTTATCATTTTAGTCTCTACTGTTAACTTGCTGTGTTAAGTGATGACTTGTCACCCATTGCCACTAACTATTATTGACACGTGTCTTCTCAGAAATCCGTGTGCGTCTCACATGACTGAGATAAAAACCTTTCTCATCTTCTTCTCCAAAATCTAAATCATCCTCCATAGTCACAATCATTGACTACCTCAAAGTCTTCCCTCTTTCAGCACCAAATAACAATCAGTTCTGCTTCTCAGTTCTGAGTTCTCTCCGCTTCTGTGAGGTAAGTCTACCACTCTCCCCTGCTCGTTGTTGCTGCTGATTAAAGACTTTGAATGAGACTTGTTTTATATTGAAGATGTACGTTTTGAATTGACATGTTGTTCATTGGTTATTCTCTTCATCTCTGAATTATATTTCCAAATCAGGTATGGATCAGTTTTTATCTTGGTCAATTAACTCCCTTGACTGCCAAGGTCTTCTAGTGATTTTTGTACGATTGTTGTTCATCTTGATAACTTGAATCTCCATCGATTAAATTCCCAGATTGTAGCATTTGATTATATCACTTTGACAGCATGATTATTTGATTCTAAAACCTTATTTCTCTTATCAAAAAGAAAGAAGCATTTACGGAAAAATAGTACCCAATATTATGAATTACATACTGAAGCAATTTACTTGTGATTTATAATTTTATATTTTGCATCTTCGATTAGGTGAGATAAGAAGTTGTTGCTACTGTCATTGTAACCACACACCGCTATTTTCACTTAATTAGGGATACCTCCCAGGTAAGGCACATGAAGAACTTTCTTCCGGGATTCTTTACACTTCCAGAAGTCAAAGTCACGATTTCATCTCCACAATGACATAACCTTCTTCTTGAAACAGAGTTCGATGAGTACGTTTTTTTGCCTCTACCCCATTTTCTTTCGCGTGCCTTCAAACTCTTCACAGGATCTCTCAACGTTTTCAGATTCAACCTTCCACGAACCAGATGATGATTTCGTCTCTGCTCGTATTACATATGACTGAAACCCTAGCTTTGGAAAAGTTGTGACTATGGAGGTTGGTTTAGATTTTGGAGAAGAAGTTGAGAAAGGTTTTTATCTCAGTCATGTGAGACGCACAGGGATTTCTGAGAAAACACGTGTCAGTAACAGTTAGTGGTAATGAGTGACAAGTCATCACTTAACCGAGCAAGTTAACATGACGGGTATTTTCATGGACTAATTTGCTTTAAAAAAAATTCAGGGACTAAAACCGTAGGGAGGTATATTTGTATTAAAAACATATTTTAGCCTAACTCATTATTAATATTATATAAGTAGATTTTTATGTGAAAAGTAAATAAATAATAATTTGTTTTAATTTAGTTTTTTTTAAAAAGTAATGTTTTCAAAAAGAAAGTTTTAAATTAAAAAATAAAAAATAACAAATTAATATAAATAAATAAGTTATTTTTATGACTATGAGAATAGAATAGCTAATATTTTAAGATTAATTATTATTATATTTGGTGGATGAAAATGCTAAGAATAAGAGGAAAGGTTATTAATCAACGAGGGAAATTAAATTTTATAAAATGTTAACTATCACAGATTAATATTCAAAGAAACTTATATAATTTAATTCATTTTTATTATTAGTGTGACAAAATAGTTTAAAAAAACAATATTCAAATAGGTCCTTATTTTTCAAAAGATTTATGATTTTCTTTTTTTTTTACATTTTTCTCTTTATTTTTGTTCGCTCTTTTTCATAACGTCTTAATTATCACTTCATTTCCTCTCTTTTCATTTTATTTTTTTAATCTCTCTTTTCTATACTCACGCGTCCAAAATTTAGGATTTGTGGGGTTAAACTATTTTTTCACTTTTAATAAATCCTCATTTTTGTACCCTTAAAAGATTGAAGTTGATCATATTGATCATGAAAGATGGAAATTATAAATTTTGTCATTGAAAAAAAAAAGAAATAAACAATTTAGTCATTTTATATGCGACAATGTAGCGTCGGTCGTAAACCGTCGCTAAGAGCAACGGTGGAGCCAACACTAAGCCGACGCTACATCATTAAATGCAAAATTCTAATCGTACATGTGCAATTAATATTCTGTGACAGCCTGACCGTCGCTAGATTTTTTGTGTAGCGACGGTCTGGTTGTCGCAACTATTAAAATCCTTTATTTTACATAATTGTATCAACGTTACGACATTTTCAACTTATTACCATGATAATTTTTTTTTGCAGAACAAAGTTACTTGGGCGCCTGAGGATGAAGCCCAAATTAAGAAGGTGCACGAGTAGAGGATTGTCAAACGCCTTCAAGATATGCTCAACAAGGCCCCAAACGAGAGGGACTGGGGCTACTTGGTGTGGTGAGGAGGCTTGGGAAGGTCTTTTGGCCTACTTGGCCTCTGATGAGTTCAAGGGGAAGTTCGCTCGTAACAAGACCAATCGGACTTCTCGTCGAGGTGGAGCAGTTCACACCACGGGCCTCAAGACTCACATTGAGGTGGCTTTTGATATGGTATGTATAAACCTACTTTTCTATATTTTTTTTGTATTTGTAATTAAAATAATTTATCAGTGTAATTTTTCTGTGTAGGCTCGAGAGCTTGGGCGGGTTATAGATCCACATGAGTTTTTTGTGGCCACCCACATAAAGAAGGATGGTGGTTGGGTAGATGATTGTGTGCGGTCCACATATGTAAGGAAAACCTACTTATAGCAGCGTTTTTTATATAATTTGATATATTTACAATAGAATAACTAACTAATTATAAGTTCATCTCTATTCAACAGACAAATTACCAGGACCGCCTGAGGGAGGTGGAGTCACAGATGGGGGACAACTCCATCTAGGGATGTCAACGGGGCGGAGGCGGGTAGTGCCTACCCGTTTACATACCCGCTAAATTTAACGGGTATCCATGCGGGTAACGGTTATCCATGGGTATTCACGGGTATTCATTAATGTTTAAGAATTTAAATTTTATAAAAAGAAAGAGAGAAAATGTTATATAATATATTATAATACCATACTATATATATAAATAATTATTATATAATACAATTACGTGTTAATATATTAAGAATATCATAAAATAATATAAAATAAATTATATCTCATCATAAAATAATAAAAAATCTTAATATTCAAATATATTTAATAGAAAAATATGTTTTAATGAGTATGCGGTTACCCACGGGGCGGGTAGTATAATATTTGTCCCCACCCATTATATAAATATGCGGGTACCCATTGCGGGTATATCCACGAGTACTATTTTTTTTACATCCCTAACTCCATCACTGATGGGTCCACCAAGTTACAAATATGGAAGGATGTTGCTGGTGGCAATACTCGAGGTCGTTGTTATGGCACCGAGGACTTGTCAAGCACCATTCGTCCTGGTGTGACTAGCCTCATTCAGAGTCTCGGTCCCATATCAGCGGTAGTGATGGGTCTTGACATTCATCTGACGTAAAGTCAATAAAAATTAAAATAATATTATGATATAAAATCGTAACTTGGATATAAATTAAATTTACGGTTTTATATTTAATTTTTTTAATTTAGGGATTTACGGTTTTTTTTTTTGGTACAGGTAGAAAAGAGAAACAAGGGAAAAAAAAGAAAAAGAAAGAAAACAATCACTCCCTTAGAAAGTGAACCCCAGAGGCATCGGCAAAAAGCATGAGGTTCATTTCTATGGGGGGAATATCAAGGAGGATCAAGCCTTCATTCTGGTGAGCCCCTTTTTTAGCAAGGTAGTCAGCATTACTGTTGTCCTCTCTAAGGATGTGCTTGAGATTTATAATCCAGTCCTTTTCAATAAGATCCCTAATGTTCATAACTGTAGAAGCATATTGATGGTAAGTAATATTGTCCTCCAAGATGAGTCTGATAGCATCTGTAGAATCTGAGAAGAACTCCACCTTTCTAAATCCCATATCCCATGTTGTTTGAAGCCCATGATACACACCTATCAGCTCCGCCAGTAAGTTGTCCGCGCGACCTATGCTCCCAAAGTAACCCACAATCCAGGAGCCATTAGCGTATCGAATGGTACCACCGAAGCCTGCTAGACCGGGGTTCCCAAGAGAGCTGCCATCAAAGTTGACAGCAACAAAGTCATGGATTTTATGTTCACTGAGTCGTTAATTTCGAACTCCATGAAACCGGGGTTCCCAAGGAGTCCAAGAAACCATCCTAGCAGCAGGAGGGTAAGGCTTTATGTTCACTGAGTCGTTAATTTCGAACTCCATGAAACGGATTTTACCAATTATTTGAGAAATTGATTGACGTTCCCCAGCTAAAACAAGAAGGTTGCGGGCGAGCCAAATGTTCCAAATGACCAATGAGAAGTTGATTGGGTTGCTGCGCGAATTATCGTAGATCCAATTCTTGAGTTCTTCATCGGAAAGAGGGTAAGTAATATGCACACCAAGTGTTTTCCATATTTCCCTAGCCAAAGTGCATTCTCTGAGACAGTGAGATAAGCTCCCTGGTTTGTCATTGCATATAGCACAAATGTCAGATTGGCTTAGATTACGGGCTACTCGCAAGGAATTGACGGGAAGAGCCTTGTGAAGAATCTGCCAGAGGAAGAATTTGATCCTCTCAGGTAAGTTAGATGCCCAAATCCAACTCCAAGTAGAGTTTTGATTGTTATTTGTGCTGGTTAGCCATTTATAGCCCGATGTAGCTGTGTAGGTTCCATTTTGCGAAGCATTCCAAGAATAGACGTCTTGTAGATTATCATTTAAATGGCAAATATATTGAAGAATTCTTTGCTTGATATGAGTGGGAATGATTGTAGCTAATTCTTGAATCCTCCACCTTCCCTCATTCCAAACATCTTTAATAGTCAAGTTTGTGTCTTGAATATCAATGAAATCCACTAAATCACAAAGCCTATCTCCATTGTAGCCATCCGCAAGTCTGTTCTTGGCTTTCAGAATTGATCTAGCAACATGAGACCCTGCATGAAGAGAGGTGTTAGTGCAATTTATAATATAAGTATTGATGTCATACCTGGCTTTTAGAATCTGAACCCGGAGTTTATTGTCATTGTTGGTCATGTCCCACACCAGCTTACCCAATAAGGAGGTGTTTTGGTTGTGGGCTGACCTTATACCAAGCCCTCCTTCATTTTTATTTTTGTAATTTTTTCACAACTAACTAAATGGATACCACGACCTTCATTGCTGCTCCAGAGAAATCTGCGGGCTGCACTATCAATTTTAAGGCAAATGTTGTTAGGTAGCAACTGAATTTGCATAGAATAGAGAGGTATAGATGTTAGGACAGATTTAACTAGAGTGAGTTTACCCGCCCTGTTTAACATGTTTCTCTTCCAAGATGCAAGTTTAGTAGATATCCTATCTACAATAAAATTATAGTCATGCATAGTGCGTTTCCCAGCCTTAACCACAAATCCTAGGTATTTTCCTATGTCATTAGTAAACCGAATCCCTGATATGGAAGTGAATTTTTCTTTCTTGGTGACAGAAACTCCTTTAGATGTAAAGGCTCTAGATTTGTCCATGTTAACCTTTAAGCCAGAAGCAAGACATAATTTATTTAAGATATCATTCATAAGTCTCACCTGTGAGGCTTTACCCTTAGTGAACAAAATAGTGTCATCAGCAAAAAATAAATGAGAAATGCTAGGGCCATTTCTAGAAATTTTTATAGGTTGCCAATGACCATTCTCAACAGACTCATTAATGACTAAAGCAAGTCTCTCCATAACCATGACAAACAGATAAGGGGAAAGGGGATCACCTTGTCTAAGGCCCCTACTTGGGCAAAAAGATGGAAACAGAATCTACTCTCTCAAGAGTTTTTTGGATTCCCTGGATTCTCCTTTCTAGAATATTTTTCCCGCGTTTTAAATGGCCAAAAACGTCATTGTTAAAAATAATGGAGTCATTCCTTACCTCATCAAGAGAGTGGATAACATCCCTATCTGCCCTTTTCCAGGCTTGAGAGACCACACCAATATAATCATTGTGACTTATCCAAGCTGCTTCAAATCTGAATGGCTTGGTGCCTGGTAATCTGAGGCTCGGGCAGCACCTTAACAAAATGGGATTCTGGTCAGAATGCAATCTGCATAGGTTTTCAGTGATTGCATTTTGGAAAGCCATCTGCCAATTAATATCCCCCAAGGCCCTGTCCAACTTTCTAGAGATAATTCTATTTCCCTGACAGTTCCTCTGCCAAGTAAATTTGTTACCTGTAGTATGAATATTAAGAAGATTGCAATAATCAATTAATTCAGAAAAAACAAAAGCACGAGAAAAATTAAAGTTCCCCCCAACCTGTTCAGAAGGTAGCATAATTTCATTGAAATCACCAATTAAAAGCCAAGGTTTAGTAATATTATCCCTTAAATTCTTAATGTAATTCCAGAAATTATTTCTAACAGTGGGGATAGGGCTAGCATATACACCTGTGCACACCCAATCAGAAATACCATTGGAGATAGTAATAGAAATACTATGAGCACCAGTGTCAAGAATATTGAAAGAAAAATTTGTATGTGAGTTAGCTAAGGCCCATAAACCTTCTGAGTGACCATTTGCTTCTATAACAGCAATAGGGGAGTGGCCATTGGCATTCCAAAACGATCTTGTTTTATGAAATTGGATATGTGTCTCCATGCAGAAGTTGATGGAAGGACTATATTTCAGCATAAGGTTTTTTAAGTGCCTTTGACAAGTCTTTTTTCCTGCACCACGAACATTCCAAGCAAGCATGGAAACACTAGTACAAAATTGGGATTCCACAACAGGAATTGACATCGGTTATTAAGTAACCGATGTCAAATGTGGGGCAGTGGCAATTTTGAAATTACTTGAACCTTTTTGACATTGGGCATTGCTATAACCGATGTTAAAATCCACAATTAAAAAAATCAAGATGGCCATAAAATAAAAGAGTTCAAACTAGGGCCCATATTTTATTCACGTTTCTGAAACCCTCGCACGCAATCTTCTCTGCCTCCGTTCTCACCTCTGTTGTTTTCTCCACCGCCGTTCTTCTGTGGCTCGAATTCATTTCGTCTTCTCATTTTATCACAAACCCCAAACCTCACCACAACCACTAACCCTCGCTGCTTCCCCTCGCCGCTGCTGCTCCTCACAGTCGCACCTCTCCATCACACGCGATCAAGGAAAACTTTATCGTCGTCTTCGTTCGCTTCAATTTCATGTGAGTTTCTCTTGCTATGCCTCCATTTTAGATCTTCGCCTCCGTTACAGTTCTTTGTTAGATCTTATATCTCTGTCGCCATCAAGGAAAATCTACTTGGTTGAACCCTACTCAGTTCTTTATTTTCGTTTTAGACTATTTACTTGTGCTTTCGGGCTTTATATGGATAATGAAAGGTTGATTGAAGATTGATTTATTGCCCTTAATTAGAGATTAAGCTTAATGTATAATAATTTATCACCCAATTAGTTCTGATATTTTGATAAAATTTATTCTCAATCTTGATATCCCATTGTTTCTAGAATTAAAATGCTTAAAATTTGGGCTATATATATGTAGGGTACTGTGCCCCAGAACTTTTGCTTGGTTCAACTGATTATGGTCCATGTGTGGATCTCTGGAGTGTTGGTTGTGTGTTTGCAGAGCTACTAGTTGGGAAGCCTATACTTAAGGGGAGAACAGAAGTATTAAGTAGTAACCTTTTCAGAATGTATGGACTTTTTTCCTTCCCCATTTGATATTTTGTGTTTAGATTCTCCTTTGTGTAATAAATAATTGGATTAGATCTTATTAGACAAATGGTATTCACCACTTTTCTATTTAAAAGTTTGATTGTGTTTGCTTATGTATTGAGTTGGGTCAGATGCATAAGTGGCCTGTGGTTTGTGTCTTCCTTACCTGTAGATGCCTTGTGTTATAGGTTTTGATGATGCCAATATAAATGAAAGAAAAGGGAAATGCAATGGCAAAGGAAAGAGTTAATTCAAGAATCAAGAAATGATAGAAGATCAAGATCAAAGTCAAGTCAAGAAGGTCAATTAGTTTAAGTTTAATTTAGTTAGACTAAATGTTAAAAGAAGTCTAAGATTTGCAAAGAACTTGGCACTAAAAAGAAAAATTCAACGAAGCATTTTTATAAAGTAAAAATCAGTTCAAAATTAAAGTTTTTGAATTGGTAATCGATTACCAGAAGTTTCAGAATTCAAAATTCAAAAATTTTGAACTGGTAATCGATTACCAAATCCTGTAATCGATTACCAGAGTGCAGAAACTTCAAAATTTGAATTCCAGGCACAACGGTTCACAATTTTGAACTGTGTAATCGATTACCATATTACTGTAATCGATTACCAGAGTATTTTTTCGGAAAATCTTGAAGAGACATGACTTATAATCAAGGATTACAATGTTTCATCATCATCCTTATATATATATGTCTCATTTTCGAAAATTCACCAGATTACTCATGTAGAATCTTTAAAAGAGTGAATTTATTACAAGAATCAATTGTGCCAAATACTTGCAAGTCTTAAAGATTCTTATAGGCCTTTCAAATTGTAATATCTACTCTAAAGGAGAGTTCATTAGTATTCAACAATTCAATCTGTAATTGTGTGGTTGAAGAGAGGGTGCCTCTCTTGTTGTGTGGGTGATTCTCAACACAAGGAAGGGTTCCAAGGTGTTGGAGGATTCATCATTTGTAAAGGTTTTTACAAATAGTGGAAATCTCAAGTGGGTACTTGAGTACTGGACGTAGGCAAGTGGTTGGCCGAACCAGTATAAACTGAGTTTGCACTTTCTTATCCCTTAACTCTTGTTTAATTTTTGCAATTGCATATTCATCATATTAAGAAATCTCATTCTTCTTCATCTTAATCAAAGTTCTTAAGTATACTAAGAGGAAGATAAATTAGAAATCGAAAAGATTAGATAAGATAAGATTAAATAACTTAATTCACCCCCCCCTCTTAAGTCAGTGAGGCTGCTTGTCTAACATTACCAAATGCATTTTTTAGAGAATGTCACCAAGACTTAAAATGCATGTTACCTGGATATCATTCTACTATATGAAAGTTATGCACTCATGCCTACAAAATGATTTGAGAACTATTTTTTGTTTCTGTTATATTATTATATCTGGGTCACATTGTAAATTTCAAAATAAATCCTATTTAGTTGCAGCCAACAATTGAACATAGTAGAGATTCAAACTTCCCTGATGGATGATAGATCTGTCCACATCCTTAAAGAATATATAACACTAGCATGAGGAAAGTTTGATCATGCATAAAATGGATCATACATTGGTAGATTAGCATGAGGAAGAAACCAAAATCTTTAGTCTTACCAGAATCTCTAATTTTTATTGTAAGGTGAAGTAGAAGCATCACCAAAATCCTTCTCAAGCATGGCTTATGCGTGTCATAAGAATTCCTTTAGATAACCATGCCACATACCTTCTATTTTCCATAAATGGAAGAGTCTATCTCAAATAATATCACTGAACTAGATATTAAGCACTCTCTTCTACTTTATTTTAATTTTTTTCAATATCTTTTTGCTTTTATATGTATTGTATGACATGACATTATAGGTTTAAGCACACGTCAGTTATTTTAATTGCAGGGAAAAAGTGCCATTTGCTTAAGGTGCAACTGATTCCTAGGGTGGCTGCTGAATCTCAGGTATAAATAGAAGCAACACCAAAATACATCTCAATTATAGTTGCAATATCTTAAAACATTTCCTTATGCTTTTATTTTAACTTTTCTCAATATCTCTTTGCTTTTATATGTATTTTGTGGCACAACATATTGGGTTTGAGCACACATCTTTGTAAGTTATTATAGTTGCAGGGAGAAAGTGCCATTTCCTGAGGGTGCAGCTTATTCCTATGGTGCCTGCTTAAGCAGCACCAAAATCCAAGTACAGAGGAGAAAAGTGACTAAATTGTTGGAGAAACAACCAACAAGTAATTCTTTATGTCATGGATATGTTTCTGAATTGCTAAATTCTATTTGTTATGTATTTATTCTGTTGCCAAGATATTTTCATTGCCTGTTTCAGATTCTGGTTTTCTGAATCCATGCAAGCAGGAAATTAAGGTCTTTCTTGAACCAATGATTGAGATGTTCATATTCTAACAGTTAATTTTTGGTCTTACATGTCAGCACTGTTTCAATTTCTCTTTTTTCAATATTTTTCTATTTTTATATGTATTGTGTAACACATGACATTATGGGTTTGAGAACACGTTTTATAAGTTATTATAATTACAAGGAGTAAGTGTCATTTGCTGAAAGTGCAGCAGAATCCCATGGCGGCTGCAGAGGCAACATCAAAATCCATCTCTATCTCAAGCATGGCTTACATGTGTCATGAAAATCCCTTTAGGTGACATGTGAGACTGTAAAGGTACTTATTTTACAACATCCTAACGTCTCTTATCACTTTCAGAAGAATAAGGCATCTTATTTTTTTGATTGATACATGCATTCTCATTATATTTAATTGTTAATCTATTATCTATATAGGTAAAGTAAATACCAATGCAAATGTAGTGTAGTAATTACTTTATTTGAATTGATAATTTTCTTGGATACGAAGCCAAAGTAGGCAATATTTGAATTGATAATTCCTTCCTTTGTTTGCAACCGTTAATTTGTTAATCCTTGTTATCATTACTCCATGCATCAAGATCTATCTTAGAAGCAATGATAAAAATAAAATAATAAGCTATGGTGGTTTAGTTAACAATAAGGTTAAGTACTTTTAAAATAACATGATAAAGGAAAAGCTAGGTGTCGATGAATGGGATATAAGGTCATTTTATATTTTTATTAGGGGTCTGTTCTATTTTCATCGTGTTGGTTTTTCCTATTATTTCCCCTTCAAATCAGTTTTTTGTTTTCTTACTTCAATGTTTAAACCTCTTTCAAATTACATAAAATGCTAAATACTTGTTACTTGAAAGTTTAAACATGAGTTAATTAAGAGCCACATAAGTTATTTTTGTTGATGCTGATGAGTTCTGCAGCCTGCAAAATAAGAAGACCTGAGGCGCGTGAGGGGCACGCTGTCCTTAAGGATTCATCGACCGGATGTGATGCTCCCCCAGGATACAACAGGTTCGTCCCGGACCGCCGTGGGCAGGTACGAGGTGTCACTGAACTGGGAAGAACTACCAGTAGGATCAGAAGAGCAGAACCGAGGAGAAGAGGAAGAGGAGACTGTTTTCGAAAAGCAGATAGGATTAACATCTATCTGTGCGGTTTTTTAATTTAAGTTTTAAAAAAGGTGACTGACAGATAGAAGTGGAGCGAAAATAGGAACCACTACTCTGTTAGTGCGGATAGGGTAATCCCATAAAATCCGAGTAAGACCAAGTCAAAATTAAAATCTAAATAAAACCGTTTTCTGAGATAAGGTTTAGTCTTTCAATTTAAAAAAATAATTTAAATAAAGTGGGAGTAAAAAGCTGGTGAGGCGCCATTATCGTGCGCGCATGGGGGGGCAAATCGGAGAATTTGCACTAGCTAGGCCCATCCTTGTGCGCGCGAGCCCATCCTCTCACTAGCTTGTTTAACAACCAATATCACAAGTTAATATATGAACCCTTATAAGGCTCCCTCACCAAGCAATGTGGGACTTGGAAATAGACAAACTTTTGAAATAGCTTAAAAAGACAACAATCCCCCACATATTTCAAAAGTTTTAAAAAACAATTTTAAAAGGAAGAAAGTTCTGCTCTGAACCACTAACATGAATGTTAATGCGTCGAATCTGATGTCTTTTGGACTATGAACCAGACCTAGATTAATAAGTCGTAACATACAAGCGAATCGGTGGAACGAGTTCCTATGAACCAAGACACTTTAGTGTATGCCAGAGGTCTTACCAATCACATCACACCCTACAGTTCTTGCCGTTACCGCTGTGTTGCGCTGTAAGGCCATGCGCTCGCCTGGTATTCATGAGTGCTCTAGAGATTTCGCCTAAATCTCATGCAAGCGGCCCCACTTGACACTCATATAGGTGATCTCATCAAGTGTGTGCTGCACTTCATACACCACCTGTAAGGGATATGAGAATCATTAAAAGCCTTTCGGGCTTATCCTCTCCAATATGCAGTCTAGCACCTCATACACCATAGGAAGGGACAAGTAAAATAGTGCTAGCAAAACTAACAGCTGACTTGTTTTTACCCATATGAACCTTCTTCATGGGGTCTCCAATCACAAAGGTTGGGTTACCATCACTGTTAGTATCAAAATGGCTTTAGTCCCATTCCCCTCGATGTTTCATATATATATTTTCTACCCAAGGGATTAGTCAGAGGATCGGCCAAATTCACTTCTGACTTTACATAATCAATGGAAATTATTCCATCTTTCAGCAGCTGCTTCACCACGTTGTGTCTTAACTGAATATGTCTACTTTTGCCATTGTAAGTCTTTTGCCTTGCAACGGCTATAGCCGACTGGCTATCACAATGAACATACACTGATGGTGTTGGTTTCATTCCTAACGGAATGTCTGCTAAGAAGTTTTTCAACCACTCAGCTTCATTACCGGCCAATTCCAGAGCTATAAATTCATATTCCATAGTGGATCTGGCTATTATAGTCTGTTTGGTCGATCTCCAAGTGACAGCACCACCACCAAGTGTAAAGATGTAACCACTAGTGGATTTTGTCTCATCTGAATCTGAGATCCAGTTAGCATCACTGTATCCTTCTAATACAGCGGGAAATCCACTATACATAATACCATAATCCATGGTACCTCTCAAGTATCTCATGAGTCTAACAAGTACACCCCAATGATCCTTATTAGGATTCTGAGTGTATCTACTCAACCTGCCCACGGCATAGGCAATGTCAGGTCGAGAGAAATTCATTAAATGTAACAAGCTCCCAATTATTTGTGCATACTCAGACTGAGAGACAGGGTCACCTCGATTTTTCTTTAATTGAGTGTTGCCATCATAAGGGGTACTCACAAGGTTGTCATTAAAGTGTCCAAACTTCCTAAGAAGTTTTTCAACATAATGTTCTTGGGATAGTATAATACTATCACCTTTCCTTATGATTTTAACACCCAATATCACACTTGCTTCACCCATGTCTTTCATATCAAAGTTAGATGCAAGAAAAAGCTTAGTCTTAATCACTACATCCAAGCATGTGCCAAATATAAGCATATCATCTACATACAAGCAAATGATAACACATTCACCATTTACAACTTTTGTGTAAACACATTTGTCTACTTGAACAATAGAAAAACCATCATCTATCAAAGTCTGATTAAATTTCTCATGCCACTGTTTTGGAGCTTGCTTTAAACCATACAAGGATTTGAGAAGTCTACAAACTTTATTTTCTTGACCAGAAACTACACATCCTTCAGGTTGAGACATATAAATTTCTTCTTCTAAATCACCATTTAGAAAAGCCGTTTTTACATCCATTTGATGTATAATCAATTTGTAAATAGAAGCCAAGGCTATTAAAATTCGAATTGAAGAAATTCTAGTCACGGGAGCAAATGTATCAAAATAGTCAATAGTTTGTTTTTGAGAAAACCCTTTCGCAACCAATCTTGCTTTATATTTTTCAATAGAACCGTCAGGATTAAGTTTCCTTTTAAAAATCCACTTACAACCAATGGCTTTTGCTCCCGGAGGTAAATCAACTAAAATCCAAGTTTTATTTTTAGAAAGAGAATCAATTTCAGTTTTAATAGCCTTGTTCCAAAATTCGGCATCAGAAGAAGAAACAACTTCATCAAAGGTCAAAGGATCATTTCCAATCAAGTAAGTATAAAAATCATTTCCAAAAGAAGTTTCTTTTCTTTGTCTTTTACTCCTTCTCAAATCCTCATATGAGTTCTCATTGTTATTTTGAATTGTTGCACGAGAAACAGATTCAGACTTCAAAGGGAACACATATTCCAAGAACTCAGCATTTTTTGTTTCCAAAAAGGTATTACAATCAAGCACATCACTTTTCAAGACAAGAAAACGATAGGCAGCACTATGCTCAACATAGCCGACAAACATACAATCAGAGGTCTTAGAGCCTATTTTCCTTTTCTTAGGGTCAGGAAGCATAACCTTAGCTAGGCACCCCCACACTCTCAAATAACTTAAGTTAGGCTTATACCCTTTCCAAATTTCATAAGGAGTCTTACCGGTTTTCTTATGTGGGATCCTATTTTGCAAGAAACAGGCATCTAAAAGGGCTTCCCCCCACAAGTTATCTGGTGCACCTGAACTAATGAGCATGGCATTCATCATTTCTTTTAAGGTCCTATTTTTCCTTTCTGCTACCCCATTAGACTCAGGTGAATAAGGTGGAGTTACTTCATGTATTATCCCTTCTTTTTCACAATACTCATTAAATAAAATGTACTCTCCACCCCTATCAGATCTAACCCTCTTGATTTTCCTATTTAATTGGTTTTCTACTTCAGCTTTATATAATAAAAACATATCAAATGCTTCATCTTTATGTCTAATTAGATAAACCTTAGTGTATCTTGAGCAATCATCTATGAACGTCACATAATATTTCTTACCTCCTCTTGTTACAGTTTGTTTTAAATCACCTAAATCAGAGTGAATTAAATTAAGTAATTCAGTTTCACGTTGAACAGGAAGACAAGATTTCTTGGTTAATTTAGATTCAATACAAACAGCGCATTTATCTTGATTTTCATTATTAATACCAGAAATCATACCAATTTGGCGCATATTCTTAATATAAGAAAAATTAACGTGTCCTAATCTAGCATGCCATATATCAAACGAATCAAGCATATAAGCAGAAGAGGAAACATTTTTATTCAATACTTTAGAAACATTAAGAACAAAAAGTCCATGATCACAATATCCCTTGCCAACAAATACATTATTTTTGGTCATCACAATTTTGTTGGACTCAAAAGACACCTTAACCCCAACTCTTAACAATAAAGACACAGAAACCAAATTGGCCCTAATATTAGGGACATGCAGTACATCATTCAAAGCCAAGGTCTTCCCTGATGTGAGTTTGAGAAGTACTTTTCCTTTTCCTTGAACCGGTGCAGTTCTGGAATCACCAAGATATACAAGTTCTTCTCCTTCCCCTACAGCAATGTAGGAGGTGAACGCCTCTTTATTGGCACAAATGTGCCTGGTAGCCCCGGAGTCTACCACCCACTTGGTCACATCAGTCACAATATTAGCTTGAGAAACAACCGCCGCAATGATATCATCTCCCTCTACCAAATTTGCCTTTGGTTTGGGAGGATTGTCGTTCCTCGCACGGTGTCTGCATTGATATGCTTGATGACCTGGCTTTCCACAAACAAAGCAACATCCCTTTTTCTTGAAGTTAGCGTTGGGATTAGTAACCTTAGGGACAAAGTGATCAGAGTTTGACTTCGTACCTTTTTTGTTAGCTTTGTTTTGAATGAGATTGGCTCGTGCTGCTAGAGCCTTTGCCCTGTCCATTTTGAGCTCCCTGCGGTTGGTATCTTCAATGATGATATGGGTGATCAGATCTGCCAGCGACAATTGCTTATGTTTGTGTTTGAGTTGCTGTTTGTAATCGTTCCAGGAAGGGGGCAGCTTCTCAATCAATAGACCAGCTACAAATTCATCTTGTAACTCAATATTTTCTCCTTTCAGATCCTCGAGCAGTTTATGATACTCATTTATCTGGACCTTGATGTCCTTGTCTTCAGCTTTCTCCCACCTGTAGTAATTGCCGATGACGAATTTCTGCTTCCCAGCATCTTCAGCCGTGTATTTTAGATTGATGGACTCCCAAATTTTGTTTGCCTCCTTGTAAGAGCAATACACATCGAAAAGCTCATTAGATAAGGTACTGAGAATAGTGTGACGACATACCTTATTAGCGTTGGTCCACTCTTCTATGAGTTTTAGATTAGCAGTCTGTGGTGGCTTTGATTCTGTAAGAGCGTAAGCGACTCCATGGAGATCGAGAACAGAGAAAAGGCGCTCCTGCCATCTACGATAGTTTTGTCCTCCAAAAACCTCTATCTTTGAGATATCAGGGAATGGTTTGGCATAGAGCGCATGGAGGGGAGGAGGAGGTGGTTTTGGGTCGCCATCTCCGTTGGAAGGTTAAGCGTCAGAAGCAGAGGGTGCAGAAGACATACTGAATCCTTAAGATTGTTGATGCTGATGAGTTCTGCAGCCTGCAAAATAAGAAGACTTGAGGCGCGTGAGGGGCACGTTGTCCTTAAGGATTCATCGACCGGATGTGATGCTCCCCCAGGATACAACAGGTTCGTCCCGGACCGCCGTGGGCAAGTACGAGGTGTCACTGAACTGGGAAGAACTACCAATAGGATCAGAAGAGCAGAACCGAGGAGGAGAGGAAGAGGAGACTGTTTTCGAAAAGCAGATAGGATTAACATCTATCTGTGCGGTTTTTTAATTTAAGTTTTAAAAAAGGTGACTGACAGATAGAAGTGGAGCGAAAATAGGAACCACTACTCTGTTAGTGCGGATAGGGTAATCCCATAAAATCCGAGTAAGACCAAGTCAAAATTAAAATCTAAATAAAACCGTTTTCTGAGATAAGGTTTAGTCTTTCAATTTAAAAAATAATTTAAATAAAGTGGGAGTAAAAAGCTGGTGAGGCGCCATTATCGTGCGCGCATTGGGGGGGCAAATCGGAGAATTTGCACTAGCTAGGCCCATCCTTGTGCGCGCGAGCCCATCCTCTCACTAGCTTGTTTAACAACCAATATCACAAGTTAATATATGAACCCTTATAAGGCTCCCTCACCAAGCAATGTGGGACTTGGAAATAGACAAACTTTTGAAATAGCTTAAAAAGACAACAATTTTTACCCACAGCTCCTTAATACTTTTGCACTCAGGATGCAAAATGCTTAGTTTTATGTATTTTTGTATCAGGGTACAAATTTGACAAGTCCAATGTCTACATCTATTGCTTAGTTTTATGTATTTCTAAACTTACTATATATGTATTCTGCCTCCTCTATGGTTTGGATAGCAATGGATTTTAATATTGGTATTGGACAATCTATAAAGTGTTTTCATTTTAGCCTGCACCGGTCCTCTCTCTTGCACTAGCTAGCACTTTAGTTTAATTCTTTTTTTGTTTTGCAATTAAATGTGCTCTGAGCATTTGTTTTTGTTTCTAAAATTGTTTAATATGGATAATATTTTTATTCTGGGGTTTTTTCATTTAGTTTTATTATTTTTAACTTATGGTTAAATTTTAAATTTTTTAACGGAATTGTCCTCTCTCTCTTATTATGATTGAATTTTAAAATTTTTGGATCTTTATATTGATGCTAGTTTTAATTTGAAGTAATGTTAGTAGTCTGATGTCTAGACTAGAGACAAAACTTCGAGAAAGTAATTGGTATATTGAATTATGAGATTTCTATAAGGTTTAGGTTAGAGAAGGAATTTAGAGACGGACAAAATTCGTCTCTAAAAACTGACTTAGAAGGGTTACTTTTTACATTGGTTTCTTAATAACCGATGTCAAATGTTTGTCTTTTTACATCGGGTATTAATAACCGATGTAGAATAATTTTACATTCTATATCGGCTCTATACACATCGGTTGTAGAACCGATGTAAAAAGTCAATTTTACCCGATGTTAAAGGTGTTTTTTGTACTAGTGAATAATTTTTAAAGTCAAAATTCATGACAGACATTAATAATTATTATTAAAAGAAAGGATATATGAGACAAGATCATTTTGATTGAGATTGAAAATTGGTTGTTTCAACCACCAATTCATCATCTTGGTCTCCATCTGAGCTTTCATCCATGTCACTGTCATCTTTATGTGATTGAGAAGGCGAGTCTGGTGGTTCAACATCTTTAAAAGTATTATCATGTATATTATTGTTTCTATTGAGGTTTATGTTATCTAAACGAGACTGTTGGATGGATAAAGAATGATCATCAGGCACGTTGATATGAGGCTGAATAGGGGTGACATCTTTATGAATATTTCTGTCTTTTGTTGAGCCTTTATTTGCTTTACTGTGTGCCTCCATTTGGTTTTGGACTGCCTGTTGCTTCTCTTTGCCCTTCTTAGTATTAGCAATTAATTGGGTAATATTGATGGTTGGGGGGATACACGTGGCCGCTTCTTTCTAATTAAATGACCCTTATTGATAGCCTTGATATCTTGTGATTGATTATGCTCCTCATTAGGCATGTGCGCTAAATTATTCAAAGCAAAGTACTTATTTTTGGAAACAGCCTCCTTGTTTTGCACCGTTTGCTGATTTTGTGGTTTCTTGCCATTATTAGATGGTCTTCTTTTGCAGGTAACAGTAAGCCAATCTCCATGATATTTCTCCCCCAATTCCGTTTCAGCATTGATTGGGTTTGAATTTTCATTAATTGCAAGTGGATTCTGACCGTTGGCAGACGCGTTGGGCATGGTGGTGGTTGTTCCTGTTGCCGTCGCTGATGGCTGAGCGTTGGACAGGTTGATCTTCCGTTTATTGCACTCTCTGCTCAGGTGACCGTAACAGCCACAAATGGAACATAGGATATGTAAACCTTCATACACAAACGCGAGCAAAGCGTCCGCGTTCTATTTGTAATGTGTTTGTATCAACCCTGACTGGGTGTCTAATTGCTGATGCTATAGCCATTAAAAAACTCTCATCATACCAAGCAAGATTCAAAGAAGGAATGCGAACCCATACCATAGTTTTGTGTACCTTTGCTTCCGATGAGACAAAATCAGGAGTCCAAGCAGACACAGCTAGGTAATGATCAAACAGCATCCAAGGTCCACCATCTACCACTTTGTCTCTATCTTGTTGACAATCAAATTTGACCATAAAGAAGCCATTATCAATATCCCTTAATTCAAAGCCCCCCGATAGTTTCCATAATTTAGGAAGACGATCTCGCATGGTTTTGTATCCAACATACTTGCCCAGAAGTTTAATGATCAAAGCATCATACGATGGCTTACATAGCTCAACAAACACCTTGTCGTCTACATGAATAATTGGAAGTAGTCTATTTCCTCCCTCCAAGCTTATCTTCACCAGTTTTTGAGCTAAGAGATCAGACTTTACACGTTGCATGGGAGGAACTTTGTTCCCTAGAACTTTATCACGAAAAGAAATCTTTGAATTTGCATTGTCCGATGGCTTTTCCGGTGGATCCACACGTCGACTAGAAGTGAACTCAAATTGTGCCATCAAACCCTAGCAACTTCCTTTGTTTGATTTGAATTCCGTACTCTTAATTCTAATTCGTCAGAATTGATTCTAATTCGGATTTACGGTTTAATCATTATAGAAATTTAAATTTTTATTTCTTTTAAAATTTTTATATCATATTTGTTAACGATCTAAAATATAAAGAAAAAATAAATAAAGTATTAAATTTCTAAAATGCTTAAACCGTAAATCCGTAAATTAAAATAAAATTAAATATAAAATCGTAAATTTAATTTATAAAATTAAAAAATATTTAGCGACGTCCCTTTGTCATTTGACGTTGTGACGGACTTCAGCCTAGCGACGACTTTAGTGTTGAGTTAGCAAACGCTACTTAGCGATGACTGTTTTTGCTTGTCGCTACTGTATTAACAACGAACATATTAGTGATGTCCGTGTGGCTGTCACTAAGCCATCACTAATTACCTGATAGCGACAATTTTTCTCTGGTAATGACGGCTTTTAGCCATCATTAATTTACAAATTTCTTGTAGTGTGAAACTAAATTGATATTAAAAAGTGAATGAAAAAAAATTGAATGAGATTCATCTTGCATTTTCATCTTTTAGCGACTAATTAATAAGAGCAATCTTGAATTTTTCATAGATCAAAGAGTGAGTTTACTCTTTCCTTTAAAAAAACAAGTGATGGTTAAAGGAAGAAAAATAAGCAAGAATTATTTACACCGACTGCAATCAAGGAATGACATATTGGACCCAGACCCAGTGGGTACCCATAAAAATTACCCATAATGGGTAGGGT